>VXBL01003164.1:54413-67799 GCA_013400195.1 Aramus guarauna
CTATAAAAAACAAACAAAAAAAAAAAAAAAAAAAAAAAAAAGGAAGTTTTATTTCCCTGTTTGTTAGTGTCTATCTAAAGGCACACAGCATACGATAAATAGTGAATCTTTTCTCCTCTCCATCCTACATTGGAAACGACTACAACTCATTCTGCCTTTGATGAGCAGGGTAAATGAATTGACACATAGCACTGATTGGTTTCATTGCTCTTATGAAACTTGTTGCATAACATGAACAATTACACACAGATTTTACAACTGAGTGTCATCAGCAAACCTATTGTTAACAGGCCCTTATTTCCCTTGACAAGCCAATACTGCTGACTTGAACCTGTCGCTCACTCTGATTCGACATGTGCTGAGCATCTGGTTATTCATGCACCTGTTTGCTGTGGTAATCACGCAGTGAATTTGGTGTCATCCCAGTGTCATCACCTGCTGAGGAAGTGGTGTTCTGGCCTTGACAGTATGTGGAAATTGGCTGTGACAGTTGTAAAGTTCCTCTGACCTTGCTAAGAGACCAACATCAGCAGTGTTTCTGGTGGCACTAAACAGAAGATCATGAGTGCATTTCCATTTGAGGGGCACGTTTTCACAGAAAAAAGATGATGTTCTGGAAAGACTTTCTGGCAAACACCTTTTTCCTTTATGAAATGGAGTGATTTTTGACACTGTTGATTCAGAAGGCTGTTTATTGTTGTGTGTGAATCCAGGTTTTGTATTTCTTCCCCCAATAAGAACACATGCCCTCTTTTCCTGATACCTATTTTCTAAATTCCTGATGTTTACAAGTGCAGAAAGGAAAGGGAATGGCATCTAATTTTAATCCTGAGAGTCCATTTTTTATTTACATTGTAGAAAAGGATTGTGGTTTTGGCAACTGTAAACCATTGTCATAGAAATCCACAAAACAGACCTTGATTTTTAAGGCCTTATTCTCTTGGAAGTATAGTGGTATAAACCTGGAATAAGTTCATTGAAACGGAGCATTATTGAGAAGAGCACTGGCATCTCAGAAAAAGTTTTCTCCAGGTCAGACCCTAAAATATAGCCAGAAAAATGTTCTCATTGCCTCTTGAGCTTATTTTTTTTAAAGTAATCCAAAGAATTTAGAGGTAGAAGCACTATTTAACTTCATTTCTATATAGACTGAGCAATGCTGAGAATACCAAATGTGTTTTTAAGTTTGGGTCAATTTTTTTTTTTGTTCAGTTTGAAAACAGTTTAATCTATACAAATCATTTTGAGACACTATTCTGCAGAAGTTTACTTTTCTACAATTTTTTTTTGTTTTCGTATTTTAAATTTCAAAGAAGAGTAAGTGATCAAAAATTTTATAAAACCAAACCTAAAATGAATCATTTTGTTTCAGGTCAAGCAAATTATCTGGGTTGATCTGGACTGTTTTCTCCTTTCTTAACTGAGGAAAAAAAAAAAATTTTTTTTTGAGACATCCTATTGCCATGGTTATTTCTAATTCAATCAGGAGGACAATACTGTTCCCATTAGGTTGCCATGCTGATTCATAAAATTCAGAGAGGCATCCAGACTTTGCTGATTCTTTCTCCCAAAAATATTCAAAGCTCATATAGATTGGGGAGAACTACACAAAAGAAGAGAGAGGTGGTGAGAGGATCTTCAGAGGAAGAATACAGACTGCATCTTGGGGATTTCTGATTGGTGGATGCTGTTGAAAGGGATCACTTTGAAATAATGCAAATGAGTTGTGCAGACATCTGTGACGGACACCATCATGGAATTCGCTTTTAGTGCTTGTAGCGATATTGTTTGTTCACTTTGGAAATATTTTTTGCAGGGTAGGACAGGATGGCTTTCAGCATCACATCTGATGCTGAAAAACCTCAGAACAAAACAAAAAAACACAGTTTGTAAGCAAGCTGTTTCTTTATCTGTGGCTGTTTTCAACACCTACATGTAAACAGCTGCATTCCAAGAGAATCTAGTTTTGAGAGACCTGGTATCCATGTGATGTTTCTGAATAAAGTTGGATGCTGTGGCTTTCTCACAAGCACTGGCAGGAGATAAAATGAAAGCGTTATTTGTGCAGAAAGATTTCCAGTCTGTAGAGGAACAGTGCTGCTATTGTCCTTCTGGCAGAGGGTGCACGCTCAAATGACGGCGGAGTGTAACCTAGCCTAAGTCAACAGAAATGCCACTGTTAGGGCTGTATTTGGGAATGGACGCTGTGGGATGTTGCGGCCATGTAGCCAAATACACACCTGTGCCCATTCAGCCTTCCTCCCACTCAGGGCAGGAGGTGGGAAGAAAAAACCTTGCGTGCAAGCCGGAGAGGCACAGCCAGCTGCTGGCAGTGTCCCTCAGGAGGGCTTTTCTCACTTGCCTGCCAGCACCATGGCAACTGCCAGTCCCAGCCTGCAAGCCGCCGCTCACAACGCTGCTGGCCAGGCTCTCCTGCAGCAGCCGTGTTTGTGCCCCGTTGCAATGGGACCTCTCCCCTGTGTGATCAGAGGAGAGCGTGCGAGTGCACGCGTCCCCGCAGGCGTGCAAGCACTCGTGACCTTCCTGCTGGTGGAAACCCACTGAAGGCACACACAGCCAGGGGCTCTCTCCACCCAGGGGATGGAGTCTGTGCAAACTTCCCACTCCCAAGTTAACCAACCAAGTTAACTTAATCATGTTAAGTCAATTTATTATTCCAGCAAGCGAACAGCATGCTTTTGGCCGAAGCAAGTCATGTGAAATCTAGTGGGAAGAGGAGCACATTTATGACTGATCTAAATCCTTGGGAGCCGGTGGCTCGGAGCAGACCCACAGGAGGGTCTGGCTGCAAGATGCTCATGCAGGAGCACTGGCACCTCCGGGTTCCCGCTCTCTTCTCCACTTGGGCAAAGACTCTCAGTCACCACTGCCTTCACGTCTAATGAGGTCACTCACCCGCAGGTACAATCTGAGTACCCTGCNTGTAACACATCACTATAGGTGATACTAGCACTCAGGTCAAGTATATTCACATAGTCAGACTGAAGAAGAGTACAAATATTTTTTAAAAACCCTCCATAGAAACACCAGCTAAGTATTTTTAAAACAATTTAATGAGGGACTGCTAGCACTTCTGTGCTAATTGTGGCTGGAATACATACAGCTTCTATCGGTTGCATTTTACTTTGTGAACACTGAAAACATAGGTTTCATTTTTAATTTTTACCCTGAACCTGTGATTTTCAGTGACTGAGAGAAGAAATACTATTTTTTTGCCATTCCCTCAGTATATCACCAGAGCTACATATATCTCTTTAATTGTAACTGCAGCATAACATATTTTCATATTTGGGATTACATACTGTTTACAAGCTTGAGTTTCACATTTTTGTGTTTTTCCTGTTAGGAAATCAGTAATGGAAAAATAAACATAAAGGAGAAAAAAACATACCCTGTATAGATATATACACACTGATTTGTCTTCTGTGTCTACTTAGGTATACATACAAATGTACGTTTAAGTAACATTCACTACCAAGCTTTTATATTATAAGCTTTGAACATTAGTGCCTATTTATCAAACAGGCAAGACAGACAGGACTGCAATCAATTTTGACTA
The DNA here is from genome assembly GCA_013400195.1 of Aramus guarauna. NCBI lineage: Eukaryota > Metazoa > Chordata > Aves > Gruiformes > Aramidae > Aramus > Aramus guarauna. The sequence continues at coordinate 57,994 of VXBL01003164.1, forward strand.
GCATATGTAACTTTACGTAATATATTTTGGTCTATAATATGACTACTTTTGCCGCAGAAAAACTGGTATTTCACTGATGAAGTTGTTTTCTTCAAATGGAATTAAAAAAATAAGTGAGGAGCTGATAATATAATTTATCAAAATCTGCTATATTTCTCATGCACAGGATTCTGTGTGGCATTTGTCACTGAATTATTCCAGCACATGAGCACCATGACGTGGAGTTTTCATCAAAGCACTAGAGTCTGGTCTTGGAAGCTAAACTGCCAAGGCACCTAATTTCTCTCTTCCTTTGAGAAGGAATGCATGGCTTTGTGCTTCACATTTCTCTGTGGGGTGCTCAGATGAATGGTAACAGATAAAAATGCAAAAAGTAACTTTTTTTTTGTTTTAGGAGTGAAGCTTGTGGGTGAGTGTTATAGAAAGCTGTACTGTCCTCCAGACTTCATAAAAAGTCCCTTCCCAATGTCTGTCTGCTTTGAGACTTGCAACTACCAGCAATTACGTTCTCAGTGATAAGAACTGTTCATGAGCTTATGATTAAATCCAGTGCATTTCCCTGTCCATTTTGACATTTTGGACCACTTTCAACTTGGAATACAGAGCACTCTCTGTTGAATTGCAATGGACAAATGTAACCTATTGGGGTTTATTGTTGGTTTTTTTTTTAATAAACCTGTGGTATATGGACAATGGTTTCCCTCAGGGGAACGTTCTTGTCAGCTTGATTCATGGAAAGTTACTCATGTCCCTACCTCAAGGAAAGAATATGTGTCTAATTCCTGAGAATAGACTATTACATCACATGTGAAGAGATGGTTCAATGTGGGGCAAAGAACTTCCAAAGGCAGCAAAGTTTGCCATGGAATCAGAGGCTGTTCAAATGAATTTATGTTGCATCTATAGGAAATACTTCACAATTAGCACATTATGAACATTCTTATCCTGTGAGATAATCTAATACTGCTGGCCTTTTCCACCTCTGATTTTGCTTGAAGTGCAAGTTGTGGCAGATATTCTTGCATTACTTAACTAATTGTCATCACTTCCTTCATTCATTCCATGATATAATATGTGGTATCCCGTGAAAGGCTTGTAAAAGTGTGTTTGCACATCATTATTATGGGGTACTGATGTCAAACTGGGAAAATGCCATGAGGTAAATGCTTAATAAATCATTGACCTCTGAGAAATGCATGATACAAATAGATTATGCATACTTGGAAATATAATACGAATGAAAAAGTGCTACATGAGCTTATTTGGCCTGAATATTGTTAAAGACCGAGCAAACAGGCATGACAGTAAGTTTTCTGAGGTGTAAGACACAAACTGGTGCAATTATTTTGCAGTGAACAAAATTCACTGTCACTGGAGCCTTTTGATGTGGCTGAATATTGTTCTCACCTGACACTGCCTGCCCTTGTCTGATCTCAAGTGTGGATCAGAGAAATTTGATGAAGACTTGGCTGGAGTACCAAGATCATTTCAACATAATATAATTTTAATATAAAGTGTGGTTTTGTTGGCTTCTAAGCACCTGATTATCTTTCTGAAAAAGAAATAAGACTTAAACTGAAATTTAAAGAAACTCTATTTTCCTCTGCCCCCTGCAACTTATGTAGATTAGGGAAACCTAACCTAGGAAAGTAAAGGTAAAAAAAGTTGTGTGATTAAGTATTGGATTAAGTCTTAGAAGTTGCTTTTAGCAATCCTTTCCATTTTCTCTTATGCAGAACTCTTTCTTAGTGCGAAGAATGAGAATAAATCCCTGCTCTGCCAACAGTTGCTGTGCAGTTTCTGGGAAGTCATTTAGATGTGTCCATGGAGGTGAATAAGTGGATACAGACTAACTCAGTTTATGCTTGGAGGAGGCTGGATGTTACTTGGAAGTTAGAGAGCTGTGCTAACAGTGTGCTGTGCTTGACCTAAGAAGCCTTGTACTTACAAGCTGGGTTTATTAGCTTGAAAATAAAGTCATACCAACACAGCAATATGGCATCTCTCCAATATGGCTCAGAGGAGCTTGAGTCTGTCCACACACGTCCATGTTAGCAAGACCTTGCTTTTTCTGGACTAGGAGCTCATGGTGAACATCTATGTTTCAGGTCTATAATTGACCCATTTAGTGCCAGAAATCCAAACCTGAGTTTCTTAAAGCCCTTGTTCAGCTGTGGTCTCATCCTGGATTTGATTAATACCCACAAATGTTCTTCTGGCTCCTAAAGGTCTGGTTGGTGCGCCCAGGGCTGCCTCAGACTTGAAAACAATGAGTTAGGAATTTCCCTTTCCATCTAACCTGTAGAGCTGGACCAAGGAGTGTGTTCAGCACATTCCTACCCAAACAGCCTTGGCTCAAGGCATTGTCTGGAGCAGAACATGATCCAGAACCTCACTGGTTCATGTACTGTTTAGACATATAGACTATTTCTGTACACCAGTCTATATTAATGATTAAAGATGCAGTGTTCCTTGTTCCTCTGGAAATCAGGTTTCCCATCACTGTTGTATCGCATGGCTTGTCTTTTTCAGCATTTATTGCAATGAAGATGGATATGGAAAGTGAACGAGACTAGAGTGTCTCATGGCTGCAGTGACGGTGGTTGGCCAGTCAACTCGGAGGTGGAAGCATTGGGATGCAGTAACACTAGGAACAGGATGGTATTGAAACCGAGTCTTTTTTATTGTAGCTAAAAGTCACTAACATGTCACAATATGTTAAANGCTTACCTCAAGAAAATCTTTAGATTCTCCACAGAAGGGAGGAGCTTCCTCTGTAAAGCTAGAGTAACAGGGATGTAAGAGTGGCTGATAAGGATTCAGGAAGCATCCTTGTTTTTTTCTTTTCAGCCACCTTCAGAAATTGCCAGTGCAGATGACCACATTCTAAGGATCAACACTGCAGAGGGATCCTGGCCTTTATCTTGGAATGTAAGACACTAGATGGAGAAATATGTTCTGCACTAATATGTCAAAATTACCTCTGGCATTTCTGCTTCCCTGTCAAATGGTAATGACATCACCACCATATCACATAAGGATATGGTAATGAAAGATGCTTGTTCCATTATCTCCATTATTACTGAATTCCTGAATGTAAAGAAAGAAAGGAAATATATGCTACAGGAAATGCCATTCTCATTGCAGACAGTTGGAGACTTCCTCAAGAAGAACCTATCAGGTAAGGTGACCTAATGTAGACTATAGCCTGAATAAGGAACAGCTTTTTTGTTCTTTCGTTCTAATGACCACTTAAACATTTGATAGCTTAATATGGTAATAGAATCTGGAATATATATGGAAGCTGTTCAAAGAATATATGCTTGTTATGTCCCTTATTGTATCATTATTCTGTACATCGCTATGGTTACTGCAATAAAAAGGTAGATTCTTTTTTTTTTTTTTTTTGTAACTTAGCAGAATAGTGGATAAATATTTACTACATAACATAGAAACTGAATCCCTCAAGTTCTTTAAAACAAAGCTCTAATGATGGAGTATACTCTGCTCTACTAATTTACATGTCCAAACAAACATTCATTGCATGAATTTCAGTCATTTCTATGTTAATTTCATGCGAGAGCTAAAAGGAAAAATTCTGTTCAGCAGAGCTTGTAGATTTATTTCTCATCATTTCCTTTGATCACATCTAGGGTCTTTCTGCATACGACATTGTAAATCTAAGCACAAACACTCCTGGGATAGTCAGAGGCATGCAAGCTGATTCAAATTTTGATGAAACTAAGAGAAAATCCAAGCTGAAATGTATTCACTAATCTAAAATTAAACAAATAATACCTTGACATGGCAAAACTGAAAATCTTTCTGTGGCTTTCTTGCCAGGATTTCTTTGGTCTCCTGTTCTCCAGCTACCAATGACAATGGCTTGCTCAAAATCTCAAATAGACAACTGCATTAGTTCCACATATGTGTCTGTTATTTTTGGTTACTATTTAAAGTAATCCCTGTGGGAAGACCTTAGAGCACTCCACACCCACCTGGTTCTTTAAGAAGCTCAGGTGTGACTTAAGCTTCAAGAAATGGGCACTGGTTTCTCTTTTCTTTTTCTGTCCTGTATTCCACCCCTAGCTTTGTAGCACATTTTTGGCCAGATTCCTAAATAGCTTAGCCTCTAAGCTCTGTTGAAAGTCTGACCATGCAGCTCTGGGGCCCAAAAGAAAACAGAGCCCACTGCAGAATCCAGTCTGAAAAACTCTGGTGTATTTGGTGTGTTTGGCAGGACAGTGCAATAAAAAACAGCTGCTTATGTCTTGGGAAGTCATCTCCTTTGGAAATGTCAACAGTGCATTGCTCCCGACAGTGGCAGCATTAAGATCAGTGGCCTGCTGTATCCTCCTCTCAGACTAGTAAATTTGAGGGTTGGCCATTTGGTTCTGATAGCAGGCAGAAACACCAAGTATCAGCTACCATTAAAAGATACTTTTTAGTCTATGGGTGCTTTCTCATGACAAGACAATAGCAAAGAAAATACCACTTCTGCCAAACCTCCTCTCTTTCATTGTCCTTCCTCAGTTTCATGCTTGTTCTCATGGTCATATATTCTGCTCAGGGAAGAATTACAGAACAATCCTCTGCTCTAAACACTGGGGGCAAACTTCAGCTCCTGTTGATTTCAGCAGAAGTTTCACTAAGACTGAAAGCCAACTGGACTAAATCATATCTGGTTTCAGTAAGTGCACCTGGGGGTGACTTTAGCAGGATCTCTTCCCAAATAATCATCTAAACAAAACTGAGTTTGGCTTTGGTAGGGGCATCCCCTGAAGCACCTGCTGGTTTGCAAAGATTTCTGAAAGAAACTGTGGGAGTGAAATAAAGCCGACTACAAGGGAGGAGCATGTAAAACTTGCAGAAATCTTTGTATGTTGTTATTGAGTATTAAGTCATAGTTATTACAGAAAACTGTTTGTAGCTTTCCACCTCATTCCTAAAACTACTAATAAATCATTTAAAGTATATAAACTCATCAGTAAACTGTACTCAGCAATGCTGTAAGAAAGGACTTGGGACTCTACTGCCATTTAAACTGCAAACAGCTTGTAAAACAATTCACTGACTGAAGATGGGGGAAGCCCTACCCCAAAAGACATTCTTTATTACCCTGTGCTTGCGTAATTCCTCTCCTTGAATAAGGTTTTGAACAGGAAGGAAGGTGGCCTTTGGCTGCAGAAGTGCAGGTAATAGTACTGACAGCCACTAGATTTGAATATTTTATGTTTGCTCATAAACAAAATTGTAATGACTGAGTTGCAATAAATGAGAACAGCTGGACAACACCCCACATACTGTTCTCTGCATTTGTGAAATGTTACTGGAATTCAGTTCCTTTTGCATTTTTACAAAACTTTAAATTAACGTCTGTCTTAAGTGTAATCTTCTTAGAGATTTTCTCTTCTACAAGATTACTTTTTCTGCACACCCAATTATTACTTTTTAAAAATACAACAAAGTAGCATATCAACCCTCACTTAGCTGGGGGGAATTACTGCCCTTACTGCAGAAAGAGCAATCTTTTGTCAATGTGTTTTCCAGGTGGGGCAACTGCAAATACTCAAAAGCTGTCTCTATGCAAATTAGAAGAATAACAACATAATTCTTGAGCTGATTTTCTTAAATGGCTGTCTATTTCATTGGCTAAGTTGAATGAGTATTGTTGGGCTAGGATTTTAAAGTGAATGTTTCCACGTCCAGTGAGAGCGTCACCTACTGCAGTCTGTGGATGAAAGAGAAACATTTGTGTCCGTTACTTTTCATAAATGTTTCTAGCTCTCGTGTCTGAAGAAGGAATTCAAAACCAAAAAAAGTCCAATACCAAGGCATTCTCCCTTTTAAAAGTATTCTTCAGCCACTCTGGGGCATGAATCTGGACTTTGGTCAGATGGGGTGGTAAAGCTGAAATAACAAGCTTTTACACTGGAAATATTCTGTAAACTAGTAAGTGGAAGTGTTTAACTTTCCTTGTGTCAGAATGTTCATGCACACTCTCTAGAGACCACCTCTAGAGCAGAGAACGAGCCTGAGGTACAACCTTTTTGTCCACAGGGACCTTGTATAGCTGCAGTTAACCAGTGTCATCTCTCAGCCACACACTCAAGCTCTGGCTTGAAAGGGGTCACTCATCAAAACTTGGCTGACCTTTATTCATAAACTGCTAGCATGATGGTTTTGGTCATGGCCAAGTGATCATTTTAGTGGTACTTTTTCACAAATGCCTTTGCACCATAGCAGTGGATATTCTGGAAGGACCAAGTCCCCCCACAACTTCTTCAGAAAGCCCTGACAAAACAGTACCAGAAACAGCAGTGCTGAGGTGCACTTCTGGAAGTCATGCAAGCACATAAAGGGTGCCAGTATCAGAGTGAATATGTGAACTCACCCATTACCATTTAGCACGGCTACCATTTTTAGAAGTGGTCTAAAACAGGAACGTGGACAGCTTGAGCCTGCGAGGTATGGAGTCTACACTATATGCGTACTCTAATGCGGAGGGTCTTTAGTGCCTTTGGCATTAGTCAGTTATGCCAGCTGTTTGGATGAATGCAGTTATTAAATCCCAACAGAGATAAACCTAGCCATCTGCTGCATATCCTTGATTTTCCTTATATTTTCACTGTGTGTGACAATTTCTATATTGTTCTGGAAATAAAGATTTTGAGGTACATGTCCATTATTCTCTTCTGTGATAAGACTGCAGGTAAACTAGGTATGAAAATGTCAAGGAAATATAATGATTCAGTGCTTTGTCATGCAGTAATTTTAATCCTAAAATAATGAAATATTCCTTAAGTTGGAAGGTCAGTAAGAACATTACTATGAACCAGATGTAATTTCAATTACTTCTTCGTCTTCCTAGTCCTCTTAGCATGTCTTCTAGGCTGAGGTTTATTATGGTGTCTGCAATATTTTTTCATAACTAGATCCACCTTAATGTGCTGTAATTAGAGTGCTAGCCATTTAAGGGCTGGAAAGAATGTCCTATGAAGAATAGCTAATGACTTTGGGCTTTTCTAGTTTGGAGAAAAGGAGGCTGAGGGGTGCCTTAATTTCTCTCAACAGATTCCTGAGGAGGGGAAGTGGAGAGGGAGGTGCTGATCTCTTCTCCCTGGGATCCATTGACAAGACACATGGGAATGGTTCAAAGCTGCATAAGGAGATGTTTACACTGGACATTAGGAAGCATTTCTTTACCGAAAGGGTGGTCAAACACTGGAACAGGCTTCCTAAAGAGATGGTCGATGTCCCATGCCTGCCAGTGTTTAAGAGGCATTTGGACAATGCCCTTAATTACATGCTTTAACTTGGTCAGCCCTGAATTCGTCAAGCAGTTGGACTAGATGGGAGCTAGTTCCTCCCACTGGAACGATTCTGTTCTAGTCTAGTCTAATCTAGTCTAGTCTATTCCATTCCATTCCATTCCATTCCATTCCATTCCATTCCATTCCATTCCATTCCATTCATTTTTTGCCTTGTAGCAGTAACCCATGAGAAAATGTCATGGCCTAGGAGGATGCTGAATTAGCCATACCTTCAAATATTTAACCACACACTTATCTGTCTAGGCCTGTGAAAGGAAAGTCCAAGGTTAAGTATATGACAGAAAAGGACAAGTAAGCCTCTTCAAAAGTGTCTTTCAGAAGTAACTCCTATTAAGTGCATGGACCTGAGTTCTACTGCTAATTGACCTGACATAAATGGGCTCAGAGATACTCTGGTTAGCTTTGCCCATAGTCTCCCTGGAACCAAAGGTCCTGGAGACTACAGCACAGAAGTATCTGTGTGGGTTGCATATGATCCAGCTTAGGTCAAGAAGCAATATCACTGGTTTAACCCCAACTAATAAGCCCTTAGAAAGTGTCTGTACCATTGTGCTCTACTGCGTGATGGCAAGCATGGCTAAAATCACTTCACTTGTACAAAAATGAGCAGTAGTGAAAGAATGCCAGCTAATTCAGATAAATAAGTAGCACCAGTACCTCACAGGGCATAAACAATTTCCTCATGTGCCAGAATTGCCCTAATAATATGACTATTCAGAAAATACTTTTTTTCTCCTATGTCAGTCACAGAAACACCACAGAAAGATGTGAAGAATCACATGAATGCAAAACCCCCATTAAAAATACACAAGGCATAGATGATGAGGACATTTGCACCGTAAGCACAGTTCATGAAGATTCTCTTATTTTTAAATCACAAATTTAACCTATGAAGTTTTATTGTGGTATCTGCATGTAGAGCAGTGGCTTCCAAATTCTATCTTTCATAGTTAAATGAGGAGGTTTCTGGTTTGCTCTTTTTCATTTTTACTTTTAAAATAAATACATTTTTAAATGACATTAATAATCTCACAGGTGTTGAAGACAACCATATTACTCCTTTTTCTAAGACTGACTTCAGGTTTTAAAGCAATAAAGCAGACTGAAGGTCCAAAGCATGGATTTGTTGGGATTTTTTCCAAAAGACTCATCATTTCTTACCATCAGTATGACATGACTGCTCAATGTTTATGATACCACCTAAGAGACGATATTATCTGTCTTTGATTGGTGCAGGAAACTGGAATATATGGTGCCTCTGATTTTAAAACTTAAGAGTTACATTGCTTAAGCTCAGATCTCCAGCTTAAAATAACAAAGTAGTGGAGACAAAATGAGGTTCAAAATGGTAATAAATACTGTCAAAAGCAAATTTTGAGGGGAAGTAGGTTCACTGGCAAGTGGGAATGCGTTTCCTATTGAAGACATATTGAGAACTGCAGGCCGTTTCTTAGGAAATACCTTATCCTCAATCCACTTCGGCCCCAAGCTGAAAAAATCATCAACTTTGGAGTTTGTTTGCCATTCCCAGAATCGAGGGTGGTCATTTGTTCTACGGGGAGTGGGGGACAGGATCTGCTTTGCCCTTTTGGAAATTATCTCTTGAGTGCAATGCTAGGAAGCCTTGTGACTCTTGGATAATACCACAGAGCTCACTTATCTTGGAGCTTGCTTGATCTCAATTTCTGCCAAACTCCTCCTCCTATTTGCTCTCCAGTGACAGCTATGAGCACAGGTTCTCCTGGGTCATTCTCTCAGCCATGTTATGGAGCCAAATGTGCTCATTTCTCAGTGCTGTGTGTGCAGAGTTGCCATGATGAGCCATGAAACAAAAACTTGACAGACTGAAGTCCCAACAGTTATGTTTTCCAGGCCTGAAAGAAGAACATTTAAATTCAGACACATTCCATCTAGAAGACCAAAAGCAAGGACACGAAAGTGAAGACCACCTCAAGCTTAGCTCCAAAAGGAGGATTTAGTCCTTTTTTTCCCATTTGATTGGAATAATGAGCTCTGGAACCAAGTCGCTTCTTCTAGAACATGGAGTACCTTTTGTTTAGGAAAAGCTGATTTCACAGGAACTGTCTTGTGAGAAGTGTTCACGATCTATCCTGCTCTATAGAAAACATAGCTACAGATCCTCTAAGCCCTGTTTGGATTTCCTTCCGTTACTGTTGGGAACCCATGAGTGGCTGCAGCAGCTCTTGGTGTTCAGAAGGCCATTAAGGTCAGCATTTCATTTCTTTAGAAGATTAAATGGCAGCAAGGCAAAGAAGCTTTATACTTGCATGCAATATATATATATATATATTATTATTAAAGGCAGCCACCTTTATAGATGTTTTATAGATGCATGTACTGCAATAAAGGCTCTTTTACCCATATGGTAGCATAGCTTGCTAGTAATCTTCCTATAGTCTATTTGGCCCTATTAATAATTGGTATGAACGATCACTGTCCTGGCTCTGGCTA
>VXBL01003167.1:0-16054 GCA_013400195.1 Aramus guarauna
TCTCCTCTCTTCTCCCCTCCTTTCCCCTCCCCTCCCCACACAGTCCACTTCTGGGTCATCACTTCGTAGGGTCTGGCCACCACAGCCACGGGCAGGTTAAGGGCATTAAAGATGTCCATGGAGAAGAGTTGTGCTGGGGGCTATGACCCACCATGTTGCAGGCAAAGCCTGTAGTCCAGGCTGTGCCTCAGCCACTAGTTTTTGGGTTCAGCACAGCCAGGCTTGCTCCTTCCTCTCCCAGAGGTCTGTTGACTGATGTTGGGTGTAGGACCTAGGCTGGGTGGACATTTGGCAGGCATTGGTATGACAGATATTCACGCCTCTCTGTTGACTTCCATCCACCAGCTCCTCCTTCGCTGCATCAATGATGAATCTTTCCCTTCATCCATCCTCATGCCTCACTTTCCACCTTTTCATCTTCTGCTTGGTGGTGAACACCACAGCCCACCTTCCCCACCTTCTCAACCATGAGACTCCTTCCTCCAGGCTCTCCTTGTCCTTGCTGGTGACACCACAAGGAAACATTTCCCACTGCCTTTTCCTTCCTTGCCTTAAGCCCGATCAAGTGGTCCCTTCCCTTCTCCACCTGAAAGCACATTGCCCTAGGAGACAGAGCCACAAGGTTTTGCCCTTCCTTTTGTGGAGCAGGTCTCCTCCAGACCTCAGTGGCACCCCAGGTAAAGGACAGGAGGTCGCAGTGGTGGTGAGCATTTAGGAGCAAAGAGAGAAAACCCCAGAGGAGGAGTTTGGTTAGAAGCAGCAAAGCAAACCGGCAAATTCTAAATATCCATGATTTTTACAAAAGAGGTGTCCAGACCCTCTTCCAAAATAAAACCAGAATATCTTTTCCAGGGTAGAAGTGTAAAAACATTCCCCAGGTTGATCCCTCTTGCTATTTTCTAGCCATACTTGCTGGGAAGACCAACCTGCAGGCACGCTGCCTTTTGTGCCCCACGGACGTGTCCATGAGCCAGATTTATCTCAGGGAGAAGTGGTTACATCTCAAGAGAAATACAGAACAGAAAGATCCAGGCGAGGGAATCAATTGTTTCGAACCACCGTGCTTCTTCCACATACTTCGGTCCCCCCAGCCCACGCCTCCCCCGGGGGCTGCAGTGCCCAGCTGATGGGGACCCGCTCTGCCATTGCTGTGCAAAAAAATGGGGAAATGCTGATTTTTGTAGGAACCTCACCAGGAGCCTCAAGTTGTTTCGGGTCCCAGGGTGGATTTGCATGGCGTTTTCCTAAGCTGCAAGGCTAGGCAGGGAATGGGGCGGTTGGGTGTGGGAGGAGACCAGGGTTGAACGAGGAGAAGGGCATCCCTGGATTAACCAGTGGAGGTGACTTTGTTGGCATGGAGAGACCAAGGTGACGTTTGGTGGCCTCCGGACACAGCTGCTGCAGTGTGGCATGGATGGAGACCTAGCTCTGGTGCACCAAGGCATCTGATGTCAAGGAAATGTGTGTTTCCTTTATGGCCTCAATGAGCCACCAGGTTATTACTCAATTACAGCTCCAGTTTCTGGTCTGGAGCTCAGCACCTCAGCTGGAGCCCTGCCTGGATGCCATCCTGTGCAACCTGCTCTAGGTGATCCTGCTTTAGCAGGGAGTTGGACTAGATGATCTCCGTAGGTCCCTTCCAACCCCCACCAGTCTGGGATTCTGGGATTCTGTGACATGCAGAAGAATTGGGACAAAACTCCCTTTGAAGCCCATCAGAAGAAGACTCAGGGACCATAGCACACTGGAGATCGATATTATTGCAATCCACAAGCTACTTGTTATCATTTGTGGTTCCCTGTAAAACATCCAGCACAAGTAAGGAAGCTTTACATAAGCCATGAGAATTATAGTCTCGGCGAGAGCTGGAGCAAGTCTTCTGAACATCCAGCTGCTCTAACACATTGTGGGGGAAAAAGAAGGAAAAGGAACATTTCTCCATCTTGGAGTATTTTTTTAATTGCCACATTACAAAGATATCTTTGTGCAACAGCCTAGAATGCCCTTTTGCTTCTTCCCATTTTCATGAGCGTTTTAGGGCTGAGTCCAAGTTCTTCCATGTTACTCTTCTGATGAGCAGCAGAGGTCCAGGTCACCCGGCATCCAGGTGGGTTGTGACACAAAAAGCTATCTGACTGTATTTTACGGCTCCAGCCACTTCGATGCATCAGGGTGTTTGCATTATTGCAAGCAAATCGCGTGCACCAAAAATAGGTTCAGAGCAGGACACAACATCTAGGCGCATGCAAACTCGGGGGGGAAGGGAGGGGATTTCAGCCTGGACCTTGGTTTCACAGATTTGGTCTCATAATAAACCCAAAGGTCTGACAAAACAAAACAAGTATCGTCGAATTTCTTCTCATCCCTGTGTATTTTTGCAGCTGTGGGTTGGGTGGAGCTTGTTTTCATGACCTTGTATCTGGTGTTACGGCAAAGACTCACAGGATGAAGAGGTCATCTGTCAAAAACGGATTCAGAAAAATAAGTGGCTGTCACGCTCGCTGGAGCCTGGGATCTCTTTTCCTCTGCGTAACACCTTGCTGCAGCCAAGTCTAGCTTGAGGAAATCGGCAGGCTGGCTGCCTCCCCCGCCTCAGAGATGCAATTTCAGCCTCCTTGCACTCAGCTCTTCCCACCACCTCCTCTCCCTTCTTCTCAGCCAGCCCTGCTGGAGCTGGGATGCCTAGAGCTGATGAGATGCCTTCAGACCATCCCTCCCCTCCCCTCCCGCTCCCTGCACAGGTCTGACTTTACAAGAAGTGTGGTTTGATGCATGAACCAAGTCCCACCAGCCACGTAGGGTGACCATCCAAAGCAAGCGGGAGTTGGAAGTGCCATGTGACGCCAGTTTGAGCACTGAGCAGTCGTGCCTCAAACAACCGTGTGAGTCCCTTGAGCTCCACCAAAGACAACTCCAGGAGGGTTGTTCTGCCAAGCTTCCTTCATGAGGCATCACTGAGGTGTCCTTGGTGTTAAAACCAGCCAAGGGGGTACAAGCCCCTTGGAGAGGGAGGGACAAGCCCCCATGCATCTCTCCTGCCTTCCTGAGGGCAGGGAGGAGATGTCCTGCCGCTGGTGACCATGAGAAGGAGGGTGCTTACCATATTACAACACGCTCACAGGAAGAGCCCAGAGATGCTCATCATGGACAGGCTGCTGTGCTGAAATGGGGCATTGAGCAATCAAACCAGTTGGAAACCCTGGTGTCTAGAAATAAAAAGTGACTGTTTGTTTTCTAACGCCTATAGGGGCTGGTGGGGGCCCACGGCAAGCAGCAGCAGGTCGGAGGAAGCAGCTGTAGCTGGTTTATGTTGTATTCCTGAGCAGTTCAACTGTGAGCTGGGACCTGCGACTGAATTGTGGTTGTCTCTCTGCACAGAGCACTTGGCCTCCGGAGCTGGATGGAGAAGGCTGCAGAGCTTTTCCTGTTTCTCCAAGATGAGATGGGCTAAATCTCAGGAGCTTTAGCTGGACCAAATCTCACCTTCCTTCTCCCCAGTCCAGCAAGCCTCTTCCCCATGCAGGAGATTTGTCACCAAGTAACTCCTCGCACTGCATTTCAAGCATGTAGGTGGGATGGGTAGGAGCTGGTTGTCCTCAGACACTGACTTCTGCCCCTGAAGCCCCATGCAGTCATCCTTTTTGCAGTTGTTGAAGGGCACGTCATGGAAAGAAAATAAGAAATTAAGGAGCAAGACTGATAACATTGCAGGATATAACCAAGTTCATTTTTTCCTGAGGAAAATGCTTCCCAGTGGCACAACTGCCTTCCAGCCATGACAAATCTCAGGAGTAAGGTTGGCTTTGAACCCAAGTAACACCCCGAGTCAGCGAGCAAAACATCAGGTGGGGGCTGCAGGCTTTATCAAGTCCTTTGCAGCACCCAGAACTCAAAGTGCTCCATGGAGTGTACCCCATAGAGTAAACGTCTTTATGTTGGAAGACCTTAGAGAAGATGTTGATAGAAAATTCCCCCACATTGTCTGCCCTGGTCCACCCTTCTCTGCTGGCTGATAGGAGGATTGGGTAAACACATTGCTCCTTCCCAAACATGCTTGAGGGGAACCGTTTATCTCCTGCAAGGAAAGGTCAGTCTTCCTCTACAGAAACCAAGCTCTCCTTCCCATGTGAAACCTTCACTCTGCCCTTTTGCTCCTGAAAGTAGGAGTTTAGCATGGCCATCTTGCAGACAGTACCTTCCCGTGTCTGCAGGGATTGCAGCCCTCTCTGGAGGAGCAGCAGGACCTGGTACCTCAGTTGGCCTTCCTGGGAAGCAAGGAAATATTTCCGTATCAGGTGGGAGTTTGATGGCATTACTGCTCCAACTCAAACACATGCTCAAGGTGTAGGAAATCACATCTGGAACGGCAGCAAGCATTTTGGGTAGGACATCCTTTGAGCTCCTCATTCGTGCTACCCACAATCCTGTTACACCGGTGAGGACCCTTCAGTGGAGCGGATGCAGCCTGTGCCACAGACGCTGTACGCAGCGGGTACTGCATCCCCAGAATCTGGGGACAGGACCCTCAGCTGGAGAAGACATGGGCCACTGTTGGGACTTGCCAACAGATGAAGCATAGACAAAGAAGAGCTGACACGAGGTACCGAGGTTTCACTTCAGTGAGGCTGTAGAGAAGAACCCAAGTGAACAGAAACCAACGAAAGTATTTGAGTCCCCAGTCACCCAAAACCACTAAGACTCAACGCAGCTGCACCGAGCAGCTCACCGGAGCTGCCTGGGGCCAGGCGAGGTGCAGGGACAGGTGCCTGGGATGCAGGTGCTGCCTCCTGGTCACGGTGCTCCTGGACAGCACCAGCGCCCTGCCAAGAGGTTTGGGGAAAAAGTACGAGATGTGCAGAAATTCCTCCTGGCTTTTACAAAGGCCACCGCAAGTCTGGGCCAGAGCATCCCTTTGTGCAATCTGTCACGGTTACCTCGAAACCTGCTCCCATCTGCTGAAGCATCGGGTCCTTTGTCTGTGAGTGAGCATCAGCCTCGGAGGTTTCTCTCGTGCTGGGTTTTGGGGGTGGGACAGGGCCAGGAAGTCCAGTTTGGGCCAAGCATTAGGCACAAACCCAACTGTGAGTCCTATCTGAGCAAAAACGCACCCACCTTATCCATCCTGCATCCCACCTCTGCTGTAAGACCCTGTCCCACAGTTTCCTTCCCAGTCCCTCCACACCCACCAGTTGTCCTCTCTTGGGCATGGCTTGGAAGCCCTTCAGGACAGGAGCCATGCTGCTGGTTCTACAGAGCGAGGCACAGCACGGTCCCAAACTGAGCTCTGGGCTCTGAGGCATGATGGTAATGTTAAAAATAAACAGTGCAGCCGAGTCCAACAAAAGGTACCTCTGCTCCCCGCTGCTCTTCCGCGGTCTTGGGGTGGAAATTGAAAGAGCCCTGAATACGTAGCAGGTGGCTCCAGGCAAGCACAAGATGGTGGTTTCTGAGGAAGGACTTGCACCAGGACATCTGGGGAAACCGCAAGTGGTGTTTATGGTGTCCCAGCCTGCAGCCCATCATGTGTTTCACAAGTGGGCACATGTTGTTCCAGCGCAGACCGCAGCAGGTAGCTTGCTCCCACCATCTTCCCCTGCCCCCTGCCAGGCACCTCACCCACAGGGAGGTGAGCCTTCCTCACTCTCTGAGGGAGCACCGAGGACTGAAACAGGATTAAACCCTGAGAGGGACACTGTGATGGTCCTCAGGAGGAGCAAGGGAAGGCTAGGGATGAATGCTGATGGTGTACCTACAAGGTGCAATCCCCATCTCTGTGACCAAGCATCCCACAAGAGCTTACAGGAGTTGGGGACTTCACTGCACTGAGGATCCTGGTGCATCCTCAAAAATCTTGGTCTGCAGCCATCTCTGCTCACAAGCACCAAAGCCACATGCCACAATACCTGCAGGGGACATGCACAAGGGCACAGGCAGGACTACAAGAGTCCCATCAAAACAGTTGAGCCATGGAGAACAACTTAGCCATAGAATGGGGTGCTCATAGCATAAATAGCTTGGGATGTGGGGCTTCCCTTAATCCTCACATATAACCACAGCTTCAGCTGGGTCTTCTGTCTCAGAGCACTTCTTGGGTGCTGTAAGTTGTGTTGTCCACTGTGCACCCACTGCTCTTGGGGCCAGAGGCTGTAACTGCTTACCCTGGAGGGATGCAGGGTAGGGTCACGTCAAGTCCCACAAGAGCTGAACACTTAATTGTTTTAGGGAGGCTTTTTTGGGAAGGCTGAGATGCTCACCCCAAAACAGTTGGCAATCCTGCAGACAGGACAACCAACAACCTCCTGGCAGAGGTGAGCTGTGGTTAACTCGCTCCAGGTCAGGGTCTTCACATGTTAACCAGGTTCTGACCATGCACTTGTGCTTGGGGAGGTCTCTGTCATTAATAGAAAAAGTAGCAAAAATAGCAAAAAAAGGGCTGATCTGCCTTAATACTCAAGCAAGTGATACAGCTTTGCATCCATCTCCTTAGGAGATGGTCTCCACCTGCCTGGATCTCTAGGCATCCCCTTCTCAAGTGCCTACATCCCCCGGTACCTTGGGTACCAGGGTCACCCTGCGAAGACTGGAGCTTCCCTGCCTGCACCCCTTGGCAGGGCTGACCCAGAGCACATGGCAGAACCTGCTGTGGGGAAGGAGCTGGCGTTCATGTTTGTCCTTCACAGGGGGCAAGGGGACAGACCAAACACACTCCTTACACCCTTCCAGAACCTCTTGATGTATCATCCCCAGACTCAGGCTTGAGATGAAAGCAGATGCTCAGTCTCCCCTGCTGCAATATTGACTGTGGTGTTTCACCAAGGCAAATGCTCTTTTTTTTTTTTTTTTTTTGCCCTTAGAATGCACGCTAGACAGGCCCCATGAGAAAGGTGGATGGAGAAGACAGTGGGGAAAGACTTGGAGCCATGACCTCGGAGCATCACAGCCCAGGTCACAGCTAAGGGCACCCAGGTCAGTGGTGTGGCTGATGAGCAGGAACCTATCTCCATGCTCCCTGAAATGAGGACTCTACAAGCAACACCCCTTTCCTCTCTCCATTGCATTAGAGCATTTTGGCTCGTTCCTCTCCTGTCCCAAAGATGAAGCCAAGCAGTTACAGAGCAGGAGGGAGATGACAGCAGAGGCTTCACACAGACCCCACCACAGAGACCACCAAGGCAGGAGCAAGTCAGAGATACCAGATTCTCCCACCAGAGACGTGACACCCCACCTATTACAACCAAAAACCACACTGCAAGAGAAATACAAAATATAGCACTTTAATTGCAGTAACATTAAAAAAAGAATTACAAAACAATTTCATAGACCTCAGGCATAAAATAAATAGGCAGCTTAGTAGCACGCACACATGTGCGGTCCTGGTTTGTGTCAGCTGCGAGCAGGTCCCCAGCGCTGGGTGCACACACAAACCATGTTAATGAGGATTTACACATGGATGCCGCTGCCTGGTCACGCTTGGGAGAGACCAACATGTGTGTTTGGGAGGGTGAAGCCAACTTATTCACACTACGCTGCAATCTTTAAAATTAAAGATATTATATATTTATATAAACTCCTGTTAGGAAAAAGTTAAGATTCCTAGGTTCTTATGTTCAACATTTACATATATAATCTCTGCATTGGTTTCCAAATATCAAAAATACTTTGGTATTACAGATAATCATATAAACCTCATAGCAAGAATACAGAGGAATTTCAGAAGGGTCTCCTTGGAAGGCATATGCTGTCTTCTATGAAGAGGACACTCTGGGGGGGGAACAACCTGATTTTTGAGAATTTCCTACATTTGAGCATTTTAAGGCTTTTCCAATAGTCACCTCCTACCAAACCACTATTCTGAACAAAGTCCAAGTTGCAGACTGGTGGGGCAGGTTATTATAGCTGTTGATTTTGAGTTCTGCTTGACTGGCCATTAACAAAGGCAACACAAAGCCCTCCCAGCCCTAACCTTCACACACAGCTCAGACCTTCCTCCTCCTCCCCCTGCCATTAGCTATAGACAACAGGACATGGACTACCCTGCTCGTACAAAGGTCATGTCTATCAGTGAAGTGTCTGCAGGACAGACCCTAAGCATCCAACCTACTTTCTCATGGCAATTTTTACTGCTGTATTTATACAGACTCTGGACTGGAATCAAAGAACAAGAACCAACTTTCCAAGAGGGAAATTTAGGCACTAGTGGGACCAAACTGGGTCTAGATCAACCCAAGCCACCATGCTATGTCTGCAGAGAAGGAGGCTCAGACAGCAATCTGTTGGTTTTCTCTGAAGAGTGGCCGCTGGTGCATCCCACAGATGTCCTGGAAGATCCTGTACACCTGGTCATGCTGTGTCTCATCAGCTATGGGGAGCATGGGGCTGCTGCTGCAGGTCTTCCCAGCCTCTTCCACCATCTGCCTGACACACAGCTGCTCCACCTACACGAAAAGAAAGGTTAGTAAGACACCAAATGAAGAGGAACCTCTTTGAGCATCTCCCACTGCTGCCATCCACCCCCACCAGGCCAGGTAGCAGGGTATGGGGTGGGAGAGATACAACAGAGCAGCTGTGCCCAGACCCAAGTGGCCAGGTCCAGCCAGGCCAACAGGTCCAACTCCACAAGACCTCTAGGAAAAGAGGAGCAGTCACAAGAGCTCCTCTCCCAGCAGAGCTATAGGGAGGTAAAGACAGGCTGGGGGAACTGTCCCAGCACATGCAGAATGATTTTTCTGGTGCGAGAAGAGGTGACCAGGTCAGAAAGTCATGCAGGGAGGCACAGGACCAGTCTCTGAACTTGTCAAATCCCCTCAAGGACTTCACAGACTTGGTGGTTCTCTGCTTGCTCAAGAGTGGATGCAACACCCTCCCTGTGCCATGCCCCTGCTGCCGCAGCCTTGTTGGCCCAAGGGGTCCCACACTGGGTGCAGGCTCCAGAAACACCCTATGCATTGCCTCAAGGCTTTGGGATCCCACAATTGCTTCAGCTTCTCCAGGAAAAAGTTTCTGGCCAGAGCCATGGGGACTGCCCCTCTCATCCCATCCCATCCTTCACCCTCCTGAAGGTTTCCCTCAACTCCACTACTGTCCACCATGGTTGTTCACCACATCTGCTGGCTGTTCAGCTCAGGCTGTCCCTTAACTCAACCATTCCAGGGATTTATTCCCCCATGAGAAGGCAGAGGTCCTATTACCAAGGAGCAGGAAAGAGCAGATTTCCCAGCAGTTTAGAAAAGCTTTTGCCATTTGGGAGCTTTCTTTGCAAACACGATCTACCCAGATCGAGGGGACCGACAAGCAACAGCCCAAGCACCTCTGGGGAGGCTGTAGATAAGCCAATACTCATGCCACACCTGCCACCCCACCAAAACAGGCACACAAACAGCCTGTGGCTCCAGGGGTTAGAGCTAGCACCCTGCTTTTGGGGGTGGGGAGGAAGAAGGCAATATGGTCCAGACAAGGGGGGAAATTCAGCAGCAGAGCTCCAAAGGGCAACCCTTCGTACCTGGACGAGGATGAGCTTATACCGCAGGGGCACTGTGTCTGGGAACTCCTCTCCAAAGCACAGTATGACTCTGCTTTCCGGGAAGCGGCCCTGGTTGTTGTAAAACTGCTGCAGCTCTGCAAGGAGAAGGGAACAGTTGGAGGTTGCCCGCCACAAGCTGCCAGCTTCAGGACCAAGCACCCTGCCATGGCAGCAAGCTGTGGGCTCAAGAGAAGCCAGCTTTGTTGTGCAAAGCCTCCAGCCAGGAGGAATTTGATAATGACACAAGACACCAGATCATTCCTTCCTGGATCTGGTAGCATCAGCCCCTCATCCAGAGCACTTGGGTAACCCACCAGTAATGACTTCAAAGTGCTCCAAGGCAAAGGGCTCCACCCTTTCAACCCCACCAAGTAGGTGAAGAGAGAGGAATGTTCCTACAAACCTCTGAAGAACAAGGTGGTGTCAAATATCTTCACCACCTCATCCCGGTCCAGTTTGTTGGGCCTGTCCTTGTAGGCCACGGTGTTCCCACTCCAGAAGACCCTGCCCTGGCACAGCCTCTTGATGAAGATGCCTTGCTTGTTACTGTGCAGCAGGACACCCCTCTCCAGGTGCCCGAAGAGCTTCCTGGTGATCTGCTTCTGGCGGTCATTCTGGATGGTGTCAGCCGAGGGGAACCGCACATGCTCCAGGGCATCTGGGGCATACAGCTTCTCACCATGGCTGGAGGGCTGGCTGAGCGAGATCCGGCAGCCCTCGGTGCACGAGGTGGTGATGTGGCCCACCAGCCTCCCACTGTAGAAGAAGTTGATCACCATCTGGGAGTAACCTAGGAGGGCATGGGCACACATACCACCCATCAGGGAGAGACAAATCTTGCCTGCTCTTCTCTGCAATGCTCAAACCCCCTGAGAGCAGCAAAATTCCCCAGGAGCAAGGCTCATTTGATGGACACCTACTTGCTAGAGGACATTTCCTCCAGCACTCATCCTGGTAGCAAGCGAGAGCTCCCAATACTGAACCCCTTTCCCCTGCCTTTGCTCCACACTTCCCTTGTCACAGGCAGGTCTCCTCATGCTAAAGGCACAGCTCATCCCAGCATCCCAGCTTCCCCCTTGTAATGGCCACAGGACAACGAGCAGGATGCATCCCCGCTCAGCATGTAAACCTTGTGAGTACTCAGGGACCTCCCAAACCCAGAGCAAAGCCTCCCCCAAGGCAGAGAGCAGAGTCAGAGCCACCTTCTAGCCACCGCACATGAAAGCCCCAGAGGGGCTTTTGATGGCCACGGTCCACAGCTGAGCCGGGGAGCTGCCTTACCTGAAGGATGCTGCTCGTAGCCGGAGTATCCGTTCATCAGGGGCAACGCTGTGGGCAGAGAAAGCCGAGCTGTGCCTGCATGCCCAGCTCCCAAACCCCAATCTCCCCCTCTCCTCTCCACCAGCCCTGTGGTTTCCTCTCCCAGGCACACCAGGCTTCCCAGCCCCCCCCCAAGGAGATGCCAGCAAATACTCCCACTTCCATTTAACCTGGTGCAATGTACACTCTTGGGTGCCTGCTACCAACCCCAGCACTCGAAATTAGTACTTTAAGTACTCTTCATAAGGAAGATAAATACAGCTGTTGTCCATTATCCATTGCTGTACAGTAAGTTTTTCCTGCCCCAAACAAGAAGCTCGGTCCCATTAAACACCACACACGCTGTCACCTGCTTACCAGGGCTGGGCTGCTGCACCCACCAGTCGGGTATCGGGGGGTTCCTGCAGGTCTCCTGGGGGGGTGAGGGGCTTCTCTTGATGATCCCCAGATATTCATCCACGCAGGGGGTCTGTGCAAGACCAGACACTGAGATCAGAGATGGTTTGATGCCTTGGGCAGCCACTGCCCTGCCCTGAGACACTTGCAGTGATCATAGAGAGTCCAAACGGCAATGCCAGTGAGATGTCAGCAAACTTTTTTGGTTAGAAAGAGCACATTTGGCATTTTCCAGGCCACGCACTCAAATAAACACCCTCAAGAACGACTGAGCAGAAAGAGCCCAAGGTGACACAGCTGAAGAGGGAACACAGAGCTGCTAAACAGCCTCCAGCAAAGGTCTCACCAGCCCAGATGCAAATCAAAGCACAAGCCGTTCATCAGCGACCATGTCTGCGCTGGCTCACGTGAATGAGCTGCGAAACCCAGCATCACTTGCCAGGCCAACTCCCAAAGCTTTGCAGATTGAATGTTAGAGAGGCAATGCTTCATCGGGCAACTGCCTGACACCAGTCCACAGCAACAGCTTACCTCTTTAATGAACTCATCGATTGCAGAGGAGCTGCAGTCCATCTCTGTGACGTCATTCAGGCTGCTCCCATTGGCAATGCCCACTTTGCCTGGAAGGAGAGGCCAGGATGCAGTGAGCACATCCAACCCCCTGCCACAGCTCATCTTGCCGCTGGGTTTTAGAAACCCTTCGCCCCGTGAAAGTTATGAAACCGAGAACCACAGCAAAGCGGAGCCATGTAACAGCACCTCGGGGAACTCACAGCCCCCTCCAGCTTCACACAGAGCTGCTTTTCAGGACCAAAAACCAGTTTCCAACTTGTAATCCCAACACAGCGTGATCAGCAACAAGGCAAATCAAAAATCTGGCTGGTAACAGGGACAGAACTAGAGCAGAGGGTCTGGTTTTTTTTCTGAACACCCCAGGGACCGGGGCTGCCGCTGCTTCTCCTTTTTCCACCAGCCACCCCGAGCAGAGTCATGCTGCTGGTGGGAACCTGCAGTACCATTTGCATAGCAGCAGCACGCCGCCCGTGTGAACATGGCTGGAGGAGACCGAGATGCTAAAGGCAGATTTCCTGACAGCGAGCTATTTTTTTTTTCACAAGTTTTTTTACTTTTAAAAAAAAAGAAAAAGCATACACATGCCTAACCACAAATAGAGATATACTTAGCGCAACCTGCGCCACACCGGACATCGCAGCAGCGACTGCACTCTGCAAAATTACTGCTACTCTAATCACGGCTGGCAAGGAGGGATTTGTTGCAGCTCCATCCGCCCAGGGTGGGCATTGGGAGAACAAGGGCCTGGGGTTCAAGTATCCCCCTCAAGGGGGGAAGAATTTTGCATTTGCCCCCACAATACCCTTACAGGATGGAAGCTTACACAGTGCTGCAGTTAACCCCTAAGCAGCTGTTTGGAGGGAGAGAAAAAAGCTTGTCCTTCCTCCTCCCCTCCTGCCACTGCGGTGACACAGAGGACATCTTTTGCAAAGCAGGACAAGCAAAGCAGCAGGGCACAAGAGCAGAGCCCGGCCAGGAAGCTCCGATAAGATGTAGGTCAGCAGCACAAGCCTGACCTACACCTTGGGGTCAGTCCCTTATCAGAGCACTCACATTTCTGTTCCTCCTCTGGCACAATCCTGTAGACCTTGTAGGGCTCGGAGATGTCCAGCTGGGACCTGTCTGTCACCTCCTCAAAGTCAGGGCTCTTGTTCAAGGCACAGCGCAGTCGCGTCTTCCACGTGGCCGGCTCCGCTTTGTCACCCTCTTTGAACTTGCCTTTGAAAACAGCCCAGGCCTAAAACAAAGCAACAAAAAAAAAATCCTCCACGTGAGCTCTGCAAATCCCCTCAACCCCCAGGGCAAAGGAGCTGCAGAGATTTTTGCATTTTGTTCTCCCCACCTCTCTGCCCCTTGCGCCCACTCAACCATCCCGTATGTATTCACTGTTTCGCTCCTAGACTGCGGACACGTGCGCAGCTGCCACACGTCGGGACGGGCATCTGGGTGCAGAGCAGCCCCAGTGATGCACCCGGGCACAGGAAGGGCTGCAGCACCCAGGTTTTAAAAAGCAGAGGTCAAGATCATATTATTATATTATATCATATTGTGTGGCTTCATCTCTGCACCGAGATGTCAGGAGCGGCTGGGGATGCGAGGAATCACTGCTGAAGCAGTGGTGTTCCTAATGACCTGGCAATACCTCAGTTAAGAAACTAAAAATCAAAGTCAGTCACATTTCCCAGTAATAAGTAAAAGCTGGTTTCTTTTTAGCTTAGAACATCATTTGTGCTTTTGGTGGGAGAATACCTTTTACCACTGAAGGGAGACTGCAAAATACAGACTAACTTTTAAATATACATATTTTGTAGATATTTATATATTTCAGGTGGCTGAATGTAATGCCATCCTCATAACTCAGCACTCCCAAAACAGCCACTGAGTAGCTGTCACTGCCCTGAAAGTGAACTCGCTCACCAGCACAGACATTTGGCAGCAGGGGCAGAGGGAAGGGAATTCCTGGGGAAGAACCTGACCTTTTTGGTTCAGGATGGAATTTTCCTGTTTGTCCCCAAAACTGGAAATCCCCCCGCTTCCGTGAAATCCAAACCTTCCCTTCCCTCCTGCAAAGTCTTTTTTGTCTTTTCTTTTGTAAATCCAGCCTTTTATCAAGAATGGTCCAATGAGAAATTGAGAACAGGTCAAAAGGAACACATCAAGCTCCTCCTCACCAGGTGCATCCTCAGACCAGGATGCAAACGTGCTGAAAACAAACCTAAACCTGGCACCAGCATTTAGGCAAAGAGCAATACAAACCCCCCAAAAGAGCCTGGAGACCGATTGCAGGGTGAAGCATCTCCTGCAGGGATCAGAGCTGCAAAACCCACAGACAGCTTGGACATCTCCCACCAGCAAGGCAAAAAACCCAGCATTGCCAAGTCCAGGAATTGTGGAGAACAGGTATTAACTATCCGTCCCTACCTTGAAAATAGAGGCATCCACCTCCTGGTTGTAGTCCTGCTTCCCAGCGTGTTTCCAGGGGATGCGGAACATGGTTTTCTCCTCGTTCTCCCAGATGAGCCCAGGGTACATCTCGCTGTCGATCTGCTCGATCAGCCACTGCCGGAGTCGCCGCCCGCTGTTGCGGTCGCACATCCTGGATGGAGCGAGATGTCCAAGCCCCGTTAGCTCCCCCAGCACCGTCCCACCACAACCGGGGTACGAGGGATCGTGCCGTGCTCCGGTTTGCCACACGCACGGCTGGTAGTGGCCCTTGCCTGCAGAGACAAGCAGCTCTTGGTGGCTCTGCAGGTCCCACATCAACATCAGCACATTAAAATCCCACGCTGCTGCTTTTATAACAAAGAAAATCAAGGCAATTTCCTCTGAATTACTACAAATTCTCCTTCCAGCTCTATCAAAGCTCACCAAAACAAGCTGACTTGGTGCTCTGCTTACTCCTTTGTTTTTTGCTGCGGGATAACTCACATACAAAGCAGACAGACAGGGATTAAAGTACCCAGTTGTGCTGTCACCTCAACAAGGGACACCGGACAGGCCATCCCCAGGCAGACACCCGTTAGCATCTGCAGGAGATGGAGCCAAGCGCCGTCTCCAGCTGCTCTTGGCACAAGGATCTGTCCCGGAGGAGACAGCGGCCGCTCGCACCAGGCATTGCCTTTTTGGGGAGCAGGCACTGGTCCTAGGCAGCACCCAGAGTCACCGCAGGGATGGGGCCACAAAGCCAAGCCTCTCAAACAGAGGACCGACCCATGGAAGGAGAAGGGTGACATCAAGCCACCTTTGCAGGGGACCTCGGGTCATTTTTAGCCAAAACCCCTGATTTCATGAAGAAGCTAGGAGAAAGCTTCTCCCGATCAGCTGGAAGCAAAGTGCCAGGCTTAACCCTCTCAGTATCCCCTGCCACCTCCATGGCAAGACCTGCAGGGACTTCGAGGAGTCGGTGGCCTGGCAGAAGTGGCCCCAAAAAGCCCAGAGAGTCAGCCTGCTGCTCACAGCCCTCCTCCAAATTCTACCGGACTGACTGTCCCTCATTCTTTTTATTTACTGCTCCATGAGAAGGCTTTGGGGAGAAAATGAGGATGCTCCCAGCACAGCCTGAGACCTGGTGGCCCCAGCTTTGCCACAGGCTCCCACCAGCTCAGTGCCACCAACTTCTGTCCCTTCTCCATTCCCCTACTGCTGCACAGCGAGACGCACGGACCCGCCTGGCCGTCCGCGGCACAGCCTCTGCTTTTAATGCTGACCACAGCTAACATCACCCGCCAAAACAACCCTGATCCCAGGGAACCTGGATCCCAGCTGCCCCTCCAGAGCAGGACACCCCAAAGCACCTCCCGGGACACTTCCCCGGAGGGACGGGGTGCACATCGCTGCTCCGCAGCACAGACAGCCTCAGAAAGGCTTGCTGAAACGGCACTCTGACTCGGCCTGTTTTCTAAAAAGCTAGTCCCCATCACTGGCAGGGGCTGGGGCTCTGCATCCCCCCGTCCCCCCCAAAAACGCTGCACGTGCCCAAGTGCCACCGGCCAGCGCACACCGAGAGCTCCAGCACAGCACGCCGGGCACCGACCCCACGCCGCGAGGGACGAGCGGCCAGAGAACCGGGCTGGCAGAGGCAGCACCGCACCATCGCACCCCGCACCCCCCCAACGCACCCCGCACCCAGCCCGGGCTTTGCCTTGGGGCAGCGCAGCGCAGCACCGCTCAGCACCCAGCGGGCTCAGCCCCTGCGCCCCCGCACGCACGGGGACGGCGGTACCGGGCTGGGTTCGCCCCGCAATC
>VXBL01003167.1:31792-54316 GCA_013400195.1 Aramus guarauna
GCGGGGCGCCGCCGCCCTCTCGCGGTTCTTTCTCCCCGCGGCAGCACCGGGCACCCCCGTCCGGTCCCGGCCCTGCGGCTGCACACCTCCGCTCTAAAAACCCTCCCGTGAGGGGCCGTGCCTCGCAAAACACCCCCCTTTCCCTCACCCGAAAGCCAGCGCTGAGCCCCTTTGCGTGCAATTCTGCAACGCGTGGTGCGGAGCGGTGCGGAGCGGTGCAGAGCGGTGCGGAGCGGTGCAGAGCGGTGCGGAGCGGTGCAGATCCAGCNGCTGCCTCTCACCCCGCACAATGGAGGAAGGGAGAGCGGGTGCTGCGATGCACCTCCTTCAAAGCAAAATCCCCCTCGGATGAACCGGGTATTCAGCAGGCTCCTAAAGCCACCCCCAAAATCAGAAATTACACTGCTAACTTGGAAAAAAGGCTGTTGTGTCCTCGCTGTTGGGTGAAACCCAAGCTTCACCTCGCTCCCCATGGGGCCAGAGGTCCCCGCGAGAAAGCGAGGTGTCGGCTCGCTGTAAATGTTGTCTCTGCAAACACAGGAGAGGTTTCCAGCCACGGATGGGTTTCCCGGTGCTCCGGCATGGCTGGTGATGGCAGCTCCCCATGGATTTCCCTTTCCTGGGCTAGAGCTGCACAGGGTCACTTGCAACTGGGGCTTTTTTTGGAGTTTTGGATCTCCAGAAGATGCTGAGGTCCCCAGCCAGGGGCAGGTACAGAGAACCCCCCAGGAGAGGGTCTCCTCCAGCCCCGCCGGCTGCCCGGGGATCCTGCGGCAAGGCGGAGGTGAAGCAGGGAAAGGCACTCACCACGGATGTTCCCAAGGTAGAGGCCTTGGACAACCTGGGAGGTGACAAAAAGGAGATTTCAGACAGTGCCAGGTACAACGTGCGTCCGACGTGGCGGGAGCAACGAGGTGCAGGAGGGGGTACCACCAGGGCATCTGGCAGCAAACTCCCCAGGCAACGATAAACCAAGCACCTAATCAGTGAACCATCTTCATTAACGAACAGCAAAGGCTGAGCTCACCCAAACCACCAGCCCAAACCCCTCCAGGAGGGCAGAGCTCAGGAAAACTCAGCACATAAATGGAAGGGCCTCGCACGTGGTCCTATTGCTATCGGAAACGTAGCGCTGGGGACTGGATTCACAGAACCGCAGAATCGCTTTGCTTGGAAAAGACCTTCAAGATCATCAAGTCCACCACTAAACCGTGTCCCTAAACAGCTCAGCCCACCCTCACCTCCTCCTTCAAGGTGGGGCTCCAGCAGGGACCCCCGTCGCCCTGACTCCCCGAGGCAGGCCAGCCCTGCTGCGGCTCGGGTTTGTTTTGCAATCCTCTAGCAACCGCCTCTTGCAAATAGTTTCAAGAGTTGCCTCCGCCAGCTGGGGATAGACAGGCAAAGGCACAGGCTATTTATAATACTTCTCTGGCCAGGATGTTGCAGTAAGTGCCGTCAAGTATGCAAATTTGGTCTCCAACTCGCTGCTGCAGAGTTACGAAGGAGAAAAAGGGAGAGCTCGGGGTGTAAGAGCCCGCCAGAGCGGTTTCCAGGGCACGGAAATGAAAAGCTCGTTCCCAGTCAGACCCATTTGCACCCATCTGGCAGAAGAAACCTGGTTTGAGAGGCCGTAGGAAGGGTTTTCAACAGCTCTGGGTCACATCCAGCCCACCTCCACCGTTCAGCTGAACCCCAGCCCGCTCCTGGGGTGCAAACACCTGAATTGAGCAACCGTCTGCGCCCAGCACAGCGAAAGCTGTTACCATTAGAAGGGAAACGCCAAACTCCGCGTCTCATCAAGTCAAAGCCGGATCCTGCAACATGAAGGTGCCTGCACCAGCCCAGCCCCCGGCAAAGGCTGCCCGGGCTCCCCAGGAGGGTTTGGGGGCACCGGGGAGGCTGCAAAAGCCACTTTGCAGGTCAGGCTGCATCTGCAGGGGGTGAAACCCCGGTGTTAAATCACACCAGAGCCGTGCAGAGAGACTTTGACCTGATCTGGTCTCTCCGTTGTTGTCCCAGAGTCTAATTTTAAACAGGAGAACGCTCATACCAAGCGGCTATTTAAGGATACCAAGAGAAATCAATCCCCTCTGCCAGCCCCAGAGCTCGGCCGAGCAACGAGCAGCAGTAAAACCCCACTTCCCCCTTCGCAGAGCACGGCTGCCGGGCACAGACACGTCCCGGGGGTGGCAAGGGGAGGGAATTTCCCCGCAGGGACCCCCCCCATCAGCCCTGAGGACCCTAATGCCACAGCCTTACCACCCGAGGGACGAGCATCGAAAGCCGGCTGTCTCTTTTTTTTTTTTAACACCTTAGCTCATCGCTTCGGCTATAAACCCGGGGTTATAGCAAACCCGCCGTTTGCTTTCTGAATTCCCTTTCTTACGTGCTTGAAGTTTCAAAGGAGAATGAGAAAGGGAAGATGCAAACGGTTGTACTGAGGGCATCGCGGTGGTCTGGGAACCAGCATCCCCCAGGGCTGCAGGAGAAAGGTCCTGCCCAAGGAGGACACGCTGGGCACCATCCTGCTGGCCCCCCAGTACCTTGCTCATGCCACTCCCCATGGCTTTTCTCTCCCCAGGATCAGGATTCAGATGGCTCCTCAGTATCCAAGAAGGTTATCTGCAAATAAACACCCCAAAAAATCCCAGACAGACGGTGAGATCTGCCCCCGCTCCAACAGCGCGTCCCGCTGCCAAGGGCGGGACAGAGGGGGAAACGCGTCAAGAGGGGAGCGTGCAGAGCCCTGACAAACTCAGCTCACTTACCAGCAGCAGGCTGCGCCCGTGGGTCTCTGCCGCTGCGCTGGCGGGCGAAGGGGACCGAGGAGTGCGGCTGGGGAGGACGAAATAAGGATCCGGGGCTGTGGCAAGGCTCAGGTTTCGGCTCCCTGGGGCTTCCGCAGCCTTTTGGGGAGGGTGAAGAGGAGAATGTTCCGGGAGGAACGACTTCCCCCCCCCCAGCGGTGCTCCCCAGGGCTTCATGCTGGAACGCGGCAGGTACAAGCCCTGCGTTCGGCAGGATTTCTCTGCCAGTCGCGGCCCTTACCTCAAAAACCAGAGCGTGGCACAAGCGATACGCAGCTAACGGAGCAGGGAGGGATCAAATTTATCTCGCCTTAAAAACCTTCCCTGAATTTCTCTGATGGGAAAGGCCCCCAGCCCCCCCCACCCCCCCGCCACAACCGGGCCAGAACCCCCCACGCNCGCCACAACTGGCCAAGAACCCCCCAGGCTTTCCACCACGGCTGCTAAATTTAAAACTGAGGGTCCTGTAACCAGGAAAAGAGCAAACTGAAATAAAAGTCTGGCTTTTTGGGGTTGGGGTTTTTTTATTTTTGGCAGCTACAGGCAGAGCAAGGGTCTGGCCCTGAAAACATTAAGCCCCGAACCAGAACTCATTCAGACTGCCACGTTTAATAAAAGCTCCGAGATGCTCCCACTAAACGCCACGGTTCCTTCCCTCCCCCAGCTGCAGCGACCCCCTCTGAGCACCGTCACCTCACGCAAGAGGCGAGGCACGAAACACACCTCGGGGTTTCATCTAAACCTAAATATAAATTTGGTAATTCTCTTCCTCACTCCACGCCACGCAGGAACAAGGTCGGCAGCCTGCCCCTGCTGCTGGGAACGTGTTCCCTCCCCAGGGAGGGCAGCCAGACGGAGCAGAGTTCATCCCCGCCATGCAAATGGCTGTTTGACTCCGTTCTGGGGTGCCGACGTGCTCTTTTTGGGGCGGTTATGGGATGCGGAGCCTCCGTGGGAGCTAGGATCTGTTTACCTTACCCATAGCTCAGCGGGGCTGCTGCACCCCAGAAACGTTCCCGTTAACTGATTATATACCGACCTGGGAAAGCTCTGCCCTTCAGCCTACACATTACCCTCACGATAAAACGCATTTGAAGACAAACCAAAGGAAACTTTCAAGTTAACCAGACGTTTATTAGCATCTATGTAGGTGGAGAGGTTGTTCCAGTACATAAGCAACGAGGTCACACACAGGTGATGGAATCATTTCATATTCAAGCAGAGCAGGTTCCACTGAGTTGCTTCATTTCTTCCATTCGTTCTTCTCAAAATCCCACTGGGCAGAGATGCCCTCCACGGGATTAATCCTCATGTCCAACATTCTCTTCGTCTGCATCGACAGCCACTCGTCAGAGAAGGTGTGCGGAATAGGGCCGTACACTGCAATGCGAACGCGGGCAGAATTACATCAGGATACAAAACGAGCAAGTTCAGAACAGAGGTGAAAGTTTTTCTAATGAAAAGCTTTTTCCTCCAAAGCCACCAGCGCAGATCACACACACGCCATCGCCTGTCCCAACCTAAACCGTGTTTTTGAAGCGTTTAGCTCAGGCCAGATTCCCGCATTGATTCTCTAACAGTTTTGTTCATCGGTAAAGCCTTGTACCAAGACAACAGCCTTCTCCTCAGCTTTCACCGCGAGCTGATGAAGCCTCAAGACGGAGAGCAGCTCATTTAACCGCCTGCTCCGCCTCACGGCAGCTGCAGGGCTCCCTCGAGGTAGGATCGTTAGCTGGGAAGGAAGCCAAACACGGCAGAAACCCAAGTGTTGACTACCAAGGTGGGAATAAGCTTTAGCGACAGCGGGATTCGCAGGGAGGAGAAGCTCTGCGATCGTTACCGTATCACCGCTCTTTCCCCTCCCTGTCCTCTCCGCCAGCGTCACCTTCCTGAGCGTTTATGCCACGTACCCGCCAATCTCCAAGAAGTTACAACTCCAGAATTGAGTTTTCAGAGATTAATAAACAGCAATTGCCAGGAGGAGGTCACCGGAATGGAACACCATTCCGAACCCCCAAACAGTTTCTGGAGAATTCTCTAATTTCCCATAAGGTATTAATTGATCTTGCTCTTAATTTAAGAGCTCCTGCACTTTATGGCATTTACTTACTATAATGTTTCTGCCAAATGAGGATGAGACCAGTGACGCCCAGAAAGAACAGTACTCCACCGAGGACGGTCTTCCATTCGTTTGATCCTCTGTTCATTTCTGCATAGGTCTCGTTAAATTTGATACGATACACTGAAAAAAAAAAATAAATAAAAATGAAAACATCAAATCATTTCTATTTTGCCTGTGACTTGCAGGCAACGCACCGCTCTCCAGAGGGAAATGACCAAAGCCTAAAGCTGATGGAAAGGGAAAAGCCTGGCAGAGGAGAAATGGAGCTCTCCTTCCTTCTTCCAATTTCCAGGGCGGTTATTGACCACAAAGCTTCCCAACGCAAATAATCTCAACGGGAATGCTGGTATCTCAAAAGGCTTCTCTCAGCTTTGCCACTAAGACCCACGCTATTTTGAAGTTTAAACCAACATTAGGTTTGGCGAGTGGTTATGAATATTTGAGTGGTTCCCAAAAGAGTTTTACAGCTCCTCGCTGTGACACGGGGACACAGGGTCTCACCAACGAACCGTGGCGGCAGTTAGAAAGACAATGCAGTTTTACTTGCGAGTCGAAAGACCTGCTCAGCACTTTAATGAGCTGAAATTTGGTGCTGCTAAGGTCAGCGGTCAATAACACTCAAATATTTGGGGTTTGTTTTACTCAGCTGGACTAACAATTACATATTATTGTAACAAAGAGAATTTTTTTCTGGCTTGTTGATAGCAGACGGGAATCAAGAAACAAATACAATTATCATTTATTTTCTGCAAGAGGAAGAAATTACTGAACTTGACTTCAGGCACCTAACAGACGCCACAGCAAGCGCTTTAACTTCTTGAAACAGCCCCAAGAATCCCGGGAACCCAAACCACCCATCTCCACCTGCATATACACAAGGAGCTCCGTCGTAATTCACACAGATCCTTCACGTTCGTGTCTCTGCCCGCGGCTGGCTTTCTAGTAAAAGTTGTCAATAACGAACGTGCAACAGATTAATTGCGCTGTTGCCGGCTGTAAGGTTAAGTAAAGCCCCTCCGTTACCTACATTCAACTTTCTCATCAACGGACAGAGCAGTCCAAGATGCCTTTTCCTTCTCTTTCAGCGCTTTCTGCTGAGCAGAGAGGTCCTTTACAAAGGCCACTTCAGGCAGGGGAACGTCCCGACGGTCGACATAGGCCGGGAGGCTGAAATCCTCTGCTTTGACAACGCCAGCTGCACGTGGGAACGGAAGAGACACTCGTTCAAGCTTCCGACTCCTGCGCAAACATCTCTTACGGGTTACAATACCAAAACAAAAAAACCCACTCCAACAGCTCAGTCAAAAAGGTGAGGACCATTAAGGAATCCAGGAGGGAAAAGGCTTCCAGATGAAGCATTCACAAGATGGGTGCACCTCGGCAATGCCATCTGCTGGCACGGCCCGCTCAGACAGCCCTCCTGCCGCCACGCAAGGCACCAGCCTCGCCAACCCCCCTCCATCCCGGTTCCTTCCCTACCCAAACCCCAACAGCCGCTTTTTGTGTTCTTCTGGTTTTATCGTCCTTACTAAAACACCAAAGCCACCTACCATGTCCGTGCGCTCGCAGGCAGATGGAGGTGGAAATGGCTCTCTTGCCAACGAGGCTGAAGGCCCTTGAAGCCAACATCCTGTCGGGACAAAACAACAGCAGGTAAGGCGGCGGCAGGTGAAGACACCGAACGTACAAAGTGAAAGAACACCATTTGCTATTTGTCTATAAAAAGAAAAACCAGCCTAGAGGCTTCCCGCCCTTTCTCTGACAGGCAGCACATCACACCAAACCGCTCCGGGTTTTTTCCAGGACATTCCCTCACTACGGCTACTGGGATGAGTCTTCCTCTCGCCCCTTTCCCCCCTCCCTCAGGCTCCTGTATTGGCACCGAAAGCCCTTCCCTTGTTCCAGTCACCCTGCCGGCATGCTTCCACCCAGTAACACAGGGCAGGAGCCCCAAGCGAGCCGAGCCTAAACACACCCCACACCCGCTGAGGAACCACCTCAGCAGCCCCACGCGTCCGAGGGATGGGCAGACACCCAGATAACGGCTCTTCCCGCAGCTCGCCGGGAGCGGCACCTCCGCTGCAGGATGCGGGCTTCTCACAGGCCCCTCAGCCCGGCAAAAAAAAAAAATAAAATAAAATAAAATNCTTTGATTTTTACGACAGTGCCGGCGGCGCTTGGCGGCGTTTGGCGACACTTGGCGGCGGGTGGCCTGAGGGGAGCCGGTGGGACCGGGAGCGGGACCGGGACCGGGGGCGGGGCGCGGTGGCGGCCGCGGGGCTGTCTGCCGCGGCAGGATGAAGCTGACCACGCAGGCCTACTGCAAAATGGTGCTGCACAGCGCCAAATACCCGCACTGCGCCGTGAATGGGCTGCTGGTGGCCGAGCGGCCCTCGGGCGCTCCGCGCCGCGATCAGGCCGGGCCTCCCTCGCTCTTCGTCGACTGCATCCCGCTCTTCCACGGCACCCTGGCCCTGGCGCCCATGCTGGAGGTGGCCCTCACCCTGGTAAGGCCCTAGGCCCTTTCCCTAGGCCCGGGAGCGAGGGGCTGGTGTGCGGAGAGGGGATGGGGGTCGTCTCCAGGCCCTGGCTGAGCTCGGGGGGGGGATGCGGCCGGGCCGAGGGGCTGGTGCTGAGGGGACGTGGGGTGCTGGGAGCACGGCAACACGCAGCTCCGCCAGCCCTGCGCTAGCCGCAGCCAAATCTGTGGGGTGAGCGAGGTGTTTCTAGAGTGGAAAAAAAACCCCGAGGCCCATCCAGTGTGCAGCTTGCTGCTGGTGAAGCAGCAGGAAACCGGTACAGAGCCTCGTAGCTCTGTGTAATTTCTTTTTCGGTGCAGAGAAACTGCTGTTTATATTGGTGTCATTATCCTCAAATAACTCCCAGAGGGAATGTCTTTATTCTAAGCAGAAAGAGCTTCTCCCAGCTTACCTTTAAGGCCTGTCAAAGCAGTATCAGCTAATTGGCAAAGGGCACACTTGTCTCCATGTAAGACTGTATAGATGCATATAAGTACCTATTTCTTACTCATTTTGGTATACTTTCCCCATTTATGGAAGCTATTAGCCTAAACAGAAAAAAAAAAAAGACATCTCTTCATACTGCACGGCACGGGTTAGAAATCTCCGTTGGTATCTTGCAAGCTCGCTGGCAGTTAGTTAACCGTGGGATAGCTGGGGACGGCCAAGCACTCCCCGTGACGATATCCCGTACCACACACACCACTGCGGAAAAGCCTTGCAGTAAATCATCGTGGAAGAATCCGTTCCCCTCCTCTGTCGTCATACAGGCAGGATGAGAACAATGTCAGGACCACAGGGCCGGTGATTTCCAGTCTTGACAACCTGGTCGTAAAAACCGGGTGCCGTCCTGTGCTGGGCCACAGCTCTGTTCCCCTTGGTGTCTGGGGAGAGTTCTTCCTCAAAACCAGCAGACGGAGGGAGCGAAACGTGCTTGGATTTTATTGTAAGAGGGAGTTGGGGGCAGAGGGGTGCAAATCTGGAGGCAAAGAAGTGCTTTGGCTCCTTTGCTGTAGGTGTAACCGCTGCTGACATGAAATCTGGGTGTGATTTGAGACCTGGACTTTTCTATCTGCTTTAAGACTTGTCATTACTAGAAGGAGAAGATCCATCGCTGTTTGATATCTGTAAAAATAATAATTTCTGATTCTTCTAGACTTCTCGGCCTAAATGTTCCCCTCAGTTTACTAGGTTACATCATCAAAAAATAATTAATTGTAAATAAATTCCATTTTTCTTCAGCTGAGATGGGAATTTTGAGCTCTTTCTGAAGCCTGGATGTGATGAAATGCAGCCGGAGGCGAAGGAAGGGGAGCTGAGCCTGAGCCCTGGCCATTTAGGTTTGCCATAACTGCTGAGGAGCACCTAAAATTTGTCAACCTTAAATATTTTTACACCAGTGTAACAGTGTGGGAGTTAACAGAGAAATGTATGTTGTTCATGTAATCGTTTTCTGCTCTCCCCACTTATAATTTTCCTCATGTTACTGCTTGGGAAAATGTAATAATACTGTTGGTAATTGCTTTAATGTAGGCAGGGCTTTGACTGTACTTTTTTGAACCATGGTAATTCATTTTTTCCTCTGGGAATGAGTAAGTGGAAGTTGTTAGCGAAGTGTACAATAACACATATTTAAAGTATGTGTAGGGTTTGTCTTTAAATCAGGGTTAGATGTATTTCTACGGGGTCGGCGGCGGTGAATTTTCGTGAACTTTAGGCCTTCAGTGTAGTTTTCTGGTGTAGATCTTGCTGCAGGATCAGATTATTAGGAAATAATCCTGTTTCTTGCAACATCTGCAATATCTTGCCCATCTACAGTAGGTAAATCATGATGGAACCAAAGAAATGGCAGTGTCTTATGTATTTGCTCTTGGGTTTTGATAGGAAAAGCTAAAGATCGGAAACCCCTGGCATTTCCCACATTAATTAGGACTTGCTGAGACGTATTGTGGTTTGCAGTCACATTTGATGACTCCCGTGATACTTGGCAGCTTTAAAACACAGCGCTTGACAAGAGCCCAAGGCCCTTTGCTCTCGTTTTTTGTTTAAACAAAGACAAAGGTGTCAATAAACACTGGCACGGCAGCTATGAAAATTGGATTTTATTGTTGTAAGGTTTAAAAGGAGGGCGCTCTCGCCTGTTCCATACAATATAACGCACAGTTACTGAATTAATCAGTGAGATTAGCATGGGTGAAGCTCAATGTTTGTAGCAAAGCGCCTCTATTTCTAAAGGATTTCAAAGCTTTGGCAGGTTTTGATGGGATCTGTTTCTCTTCCAGTTCGATTACTGCTGATTCTTGGTCAAGCCTGTGGACTGGTCATACGCGTGAGGCTTTTCTAGAGCCAGCCCCACAAGTTTCAGCTTCTCTTCTCCGACCTGAGTTATCCCAGAATATCAAATGGGAGCGATAGTCTCCAGGTTTAATCTGGAAACAGAGGGTACACATTCAAACTGGCCATGCGGTAACTTGTAAAAATCGTAAAAGCGGTGCTTCAGCAGCAGCCGAGGTGCAAGGAATCTACACAATTAGATTTTATTAAACACGCAGCAGTGCTTGAAGGTTTGTCACTCTGGAGGAGAGAGCAGAAGTGTGGGCATTGAATTTGCACTTTGGCTTGTCAGTTTGAAATCCCTTTCAAAAATGGAGTCATTAAAGAAAAAGTGAATTAAGTTTCACATGGAGGGGGGTTGTGTGTGCGCGCCTTTGAGTTTTTCAGCTAATTGATGTGGTTTTGCAACCGCATCTTCTCAAAAAAAGAAAAAAAAAAAAAGAAAAGAAAACAAACCCAAGCAGCACCACTTCCCCCTCTTTTGGCATGGCTGGCTCCCCCCCCAGCCTGGAGCACTTCTGTTTTTTTTTCTGGGGTGAAACAGGCCGACGGAATCAAGACACAATTTGTCCCCCATTGACTTGCCCTTGTCAGGGCTGGACATGGCTAAAAATATCAGGGACTAATTGATGCTCAGGCTACCCGTGGTGACAGTGCCGCAGTTAGAGACTGTTTGGAAGTTGCAGGTGGAAATAGCTTGAATTCCAAAAAGACATTTATTTATTTTTTATGGAAGCAGTTTTTAATTACCACTTGGGGAATTGAGAACTTAAAAATCATACTCTCTCTCTTTTTTTTTTTTTTTTTAAAGACCATTTACAATACACAACAAAAATTGATTTAGAACTACAGTTTTTAATTTTTAAATTGATGGAGGGTTTTTTATTATTAATTTTAGTCTCTAGGTTTCTGGCTTTAATGCCAAGCTTTCAAGCCACTAACAATTAAAACCGTAGTCCTAAGCCCTCAAAATGAGTTTGTAATTGAAACAGCAGTTGGCCCTCAGCTACAGCAGAGCTGCACAGCTTTTTTTTTTTTATCACGTAAATCCATGTCATCCCTTGTAGAGGAGGGATTATTCACATGGCTTTTTTGTTTGCTTGTTTATGCAGTCTAATACTATAATTATTGCTAAAAATGAGATTGATTTGACTTACAGGATGCGACAGGTCAACAGCAGATATATTTTTGGACTCCAGTTTAATATAGCTGTTGAGGGGGTTTTTTGATGCGTGCTCTCGAGGGACTGCAAAGGAAAATTCTAGCTGCTTTCTCCACTTCTGTCTTTCAGGGCTCTGTATTATGCTGACTTGATAACCTCAGAAACATCATGCATGTGTATACATATATATATATATATTTAAAGCAAGACAGGCTCAGCAGGAGGAATTCAGATCCAGTGTAAAGCAGAAAGAACAGCAGTGTGTGCATGCTGAAACTGCACTTAAACCCCAGAACTACATAAACTTTTCTAGATGTGTAACTCAAAAGTTGTGTAAATTGTATGCAAATAAATGCATATGTTTAAGTATTTGCATACAGGGGTTAAATAAAGAGGAGCTGACCATGTCTATAACAGAGATGAGAGAATTTGTGCCGATAGTTCTTTCATCAAATCCTTCTCTTGTGACTGAGCTGGAAAGCATTTGTAGAAAAGTGTTCAGTTTTGGTTGAAAGATTTTTAAAGAGTGGAGAATCCACCCACGTTGTTTGATAAGTTACTCCTGTGGTTAGTTACCCTTGCAGGTGAACTCTCAAAGAAAAAACAATTTGATCACAAAAACCTTTTTGTAACGGAGTGGGCTGAAAGAAACGTAAACGGGACAAACTTTTTCTGCCTTGCATGTACCTTTCACTTCCAGCTTTATTTGCTAATTAAGGTAAAAAATGCTTATGCTGTAGCCTGGAAATGTTACGTTAGAAATAAAATCAACAAGCGCTTTTTGAAATGACTGTATAGTCACGCATCTTCTCTCTGTCAAATGAACACTAACAGAAAATAGCGATAGGTAAGACTGAGACTCCTCTCCCAGGCAGCGTTGCTGAAGCTCTTTGCTAGTCCTGTCATTCGGATTTAGGCCAGGCTTTGACCGAGATAACTTCTTGCTCTTTTGCTCCATTTGGTTAATGTTTTCCATCATTCTCCAAACGTTCAGTTTGGTTTCTCTGTTCTAGTTAAATTAGCCAAACTCTGTGTGCGAGTGCCTGCATAAATGTATATAAATATATATAAATTTAAAGAAGCAATTGGCAAAGATATTGTAATGCTTCAATTGTCGTTTTATTTGCAGGACAGACATGAGATTTCCTTCGTTCTGTGGGGGTTTTTCTTCTTTTTTTCATGGGCTTAATTGTTCCCAATTACTTTTTCAGATTGACTCTTGGTGCAAAGAGAATAGCTACGTGATAGCTGGATATTACCAGGCGAATGAACGCGTGAAAGATGCCAGGTGTGTTGGTGCAGTATTTCCTTCTGTTTGCTCTTTTATGTTGTACTTTGTACTCTGCCAACAAAAATCATCGACATAAATCGTGCGTGTTGATTAACTTTGACAACTGTCATCTCGTTTTGCATTGTCTTCGTGGCGCTGGTGGATATGGCCTTTGTTCAGGTGCAGAAACCTCAGCCTTTCCAGAATCACTCCTCTTTAGTGGATACTATAAAAGGCTGGTCTTTGAATGACTGCCAACCAGTTTAATTACAGTTGTCAGGGAAATAGCCAAAATTTGCAGGCGCGTTTCCTTGTGCAGTGCGTATCTTGTAAACTCGAATGACTCCCGAGTATCTTTTGGAAAGTCTTTCAGAAGTGACCTAATTCTTACTAAACTACTTAATTGTCTCCGAGTTTTATTGAAGCATTTTCTTACGTGGTGAAGGGACGCTCTTTGTAATGGAAGATGATGTCAGTCAAGCAGAGATAACTCTTTTCACTTATTTTCCCCAGAATTAGTCACTTTTTTTTCCCTGCTAACTAACTCAAATTACTCAACAAGTGGGCCTTCCTGTGGAGCCACAATATAGTTTTAGATCAGTGTATCAAATACCTTCCCCCGTATCATTTAGACAAATCCAGTGTCAGGACTAACGAGGGTACATCGTACTTGCCATTTAAAATAAATATGAGCAGTCTGTAAAGCATTATGCTATGTTCCAGTTATTCTGTTAATGTATATCCTTCAGTGTAAGTAATACTTGTGACTGCTGAGGTGTCTAACGGGGATAAGGGCGTTATTTGTCCTTTCCTTACAAGGGAAATAAATCTGCTGGAGA
This sequence comes from Aramus guarauna, assembly GCA_013400195.1. NCBI lineage: Eukaryota > Metazoa > Chordata > Aves > Gruiformes > Aramidae > Aramus > Aramus guarauna. Next base: position 44,846 of record VXBL01003167.1, read on the forward strand.
CATTTTTAAGGAGAAGATACAGTTTGTTCTATTTGAGGCTTGAAGAAATGTCACAGGCTTCATTTGTTTTTTGGGTTTTTTTTAAACTCTGATTTAATTTCTGAAGATAATCGGCACCATGTAAAGATTGTCATCTTTTGAAACATGCTCAAAGTTTTTCCTTTAAAAGATTATCTGATTTTTGGTAAAGAAGCTGGGCAGTGAGTGGGTTCAAATGCAGACTGGGGCGCAACCTCGGTTTCTGTTTTAAATGCCTGCCAAGGCAAAGGTGGCTGCAGTCTTTGGTCTGGTGGAAGAAGGTAGGAGGGTGCAAAACGATTCCACGTAAAGTCTGCAGTGAGCGTTTTGCCATTCAAAAACCCATTGCCTAAGCATAACTAAAATCCAGACCGCGTGCTGAAGAGAGGAGCTGGGGTTTTCTTGGCCTTCTGACTTCAATCAAGCGTAGCATCAGCTTGCTATCTTGTTCCTGTTTGTAAGCACGCAGTGTAATTTTCACATCTCTTTAAGCATATTTCCTGCTGGTTTCAGCTGAAATGTCATGGTTCAAATAACACAGTTACTTTTACCTTCTGCTGCAGTCCAAACCAGGTTGCGGAAAAGGTGGCCTCCAGAATCGCAGAAGGCTTTAACGATACAGCGCTCATAATGGTAAATTATTTCATTTCCCCGCACTCCCCTTTCTGTATTGTTGCTGTTAGGACCACGGTATTGTTCGCTGGATCCTTTAATAGAGAAGTAACTAATCTTCTCTTTCCCTCCCAATGCTGGGGAAGAGATGCAATGACCTGTAGCCAGTGAAGTTCTTAGTAAGTCTACAGAGAGACCGTGGTTAGCGCTCTGCCATCTCAAAGGAAGTGGATGCCTTCTGTGGTCGAGAGGCTTGAGTGAAGGCAGTGTATTCATGAATTCAGATCCCCTTCTGCGACTTAAATTCTTGTCTTCTATTAAGCAAATTATACTTTGCCTCCTTGCCGCAGCGATAAAGGATGTCGGCAGTTTAAACACGTAAAATTCAGCTCATTTGAAGGTAAAACAGTGGACGAGTTAGTGTAAGGTGACTTGTTTGTAAAATATGACTTTTTTTTTTTCATTCTTTTTTAATTTCATCTCTTTACTTGGGATCTTAAGGAGGAGACTAAAGTGGTGTTTTTCTGTTGCTCACCAGGTTGATAACACCAAGTTCACGATGGAATGTGTAGAGCCCGCAATTCACGTGTACGAGCTTCACGAGAACAAGTGGAGGTGCAAGGACCCGCACGTGTGAGTAAACTTCAGAGTTTATTTGTGTTCGGGTGGTAAAGGAAAAACAGATTGACTGGTTAAGGGCAAAACTTTGACTGCAGTGAGAGAGAGCAGAAGGATTCTGCAGCCAGGTATGACCATGGTGTAGAGAGTGTGGCTTAATTTCCAGGGTAGAGGAGGTGGTAGTGATTTTCTTTGCGATTACCCTTAATTCCTGGTTATTTTACGTCCTAGTGATTTTTGTGAAGATTGGAGCGAAGCCCAGAGAATCGCTGCATCTCTCTTGGACAGCAAGTCCTACGAGACGCTTGTAGATTTTGATAATCACCTGGATGATATCCGGAACGACTGGACAAACCCAGAGATCAACAAAGCCGTCCTCCACCTGTGTTAGGGGGGGGCTCTACTGACTAATTTACGGGCATTCCCACTATGTACTGAAGAGAGAAAAATGCTATTTTTGAATGTAAATAGAATAATATTCAGTACCTTGTGTGGAAACCCGACTGATTAAAGAGGAGTGGCACGTCACATTGCAAAGAGTGATGTGTCCATAAGCTGGTGAATCTTTTTTGTGAGATTCCTTGGAAGAACTGCAAACTCTCAGTTACAGCTGTCCTCGCGGACGCCTTCCCAGTCATAGTGAATGTTGCTGCTCCTTCGAAATCAGAACCACTTCTGCTTGTCCCTGCTGTTTGAATTACAAAGGTTTGACTAAGCTTTTCTAATCTTTCGAGAGATTACTTTTTAACGATTTATGGAAATACCTTTCCAAAAAAATCAATCTTGTCCTCAGATGTGAAATTTTAAGGTCAAATACATAAAACGTAAAGCTAACTGTTTTCTTTTGACCTGGTTTGGAAATGTCATTCTGTCGGCATAGTGCAATGCGAGCTGCCAAGGACGACGTACCGTGCTTGTGTGTCACCTGCTTTGCAGCGGTTTAGCACGACACAGCTACTGATAACGTGTTAAAGCAGCGTTCCCAAATTCCATGGGGATTCCTGCTCTCCGGGGTCATACAGCCACAGATGTTGCTTGAATACGTTAAACTCAAGGTAAAAACAGATGTCCACGTAGCGATTTGTAAAAAAGACTGGAAGCGCACTAATGAGTTTGAGTGAAATTTCTAAAACAGTTTGAGTCTACAAAAGAAGAGGGGAGTGAAATGCCATGTTAATTTTATGCAGTCTTTTCGGGGGTTTTAAACAGATCTAACTTCCAGGTGGCTCATACGGTGTCCATTTAAGTAAATCTAAATTGTGTCCCTCCACATACACTGAATCCAGGAGCCTAGATATACTCTGGTTCGACTTTTGTCCGTCTTTCTAATTAATCTCTATTTCTAAGAATAAGTTTGCGGGACAATGAAGCTTTATAGCGTCATTTCCTCCTATGTTATTTTATATGTGGAGGGTTTTTGTTAGATCCTTTGTGGAGTTTTTGATGGAGGAGGGAGGAAGAGGTGGCACGGATGGAGAGCTTCCTCGCTCGCTCTGATCAGCCTGTGCTTCGTGCACGTGCCTGATGTCGGACTAGCGCTGTTCTTTGTAAGGCTGCTGCCTCACTCCTCGTGGATGTGTGTCAGACTGTAGTTAAACACAGCCTCAAACTGTGACGGTTTCTCTAGATTTCCTTCCCTTCCTACCCAAAACGTTCTTTACAAGGCAGATCCAAATGATCGGCCTCTCTCCAAGTTCCTGCTTTTTCCTTGGTGTTCTTTATTTTAAAACACGAGGGATGGGATTGTCAAAACCTCTTGGTCCACCTCTGCTTCTATTTAAATAAGCACAAGTTTTCCTCTTGGTCTCAGTGAGAGACAGGATAAGGCTAAAATCCCATTCTGGATCAGGGAAGAGAACCGGGATGGCTCCAGTCAGGTCCTGCTGTGGAGTTCCCTGCGGTTCAGATTCCATAAAGCCAGGAGGCAAGGTCTGAGGGTTCAGCTCCCTGTCCGAGGAGGAGATGAAGGTTTGAACCCCACAGTTCAGTTTGTCTCCCCGCTATGCAGTAGTAAGGTGTGATGGGAATTACAAAAGGCGTTTAGTCAGTAGCCTTTCCTAAGTGTGAGTCAGACTTGCAGGAAAGGGCAGTGTTTTCTCTTGTTGAAGGAAAACATGTACCTAGCTCACAAGCAGCGAGATAAACACCTTCCAGTGGCTGTTTTACTACAGTCAACCGCAAATCGCACAGGCTGCAGGAAGAGGACTGTTGTCTTACTTTGTACAAGCACCTCATGAAATCTAACCTGTTGTTCCAGGGGCAGATTTTTATCTTAGGTTAGTGGTATGACATTGTCAGCCATCTGAGCTGGTTTGTCTCCTGAGCCACAGGAAATGTATTTCTTACTCTGTGTAACTAGATGTCATAATCAAGCTTTGATCGTATATACGCTAATACAGTCGAATCTTGCAGTATTCCCCCCTCACCCTCATAAGACAAAGCACAATGTATGTGGTCGGTCCGTAACCTGATGGAAACAGTCCCTGGGACTAACTTTGCTGGAAGGGGAGCAGCTTTTAATGCTTTGTGTATCCCTATTTTTTATCTTCTGTTTGCTTTTAAATGAGGTCCTTTGAGTGTTTTGCCACCAGTAGAAGCTGGGGTTGGCTGGCTAGAAGCAAAAAAGGACAAGCACTGCTGTGCTCAGATCTTATCTCACCTGTCCTATTTGCATTGAAGGCTGGACAAAAGGCAGCAATTTCATAAAGGCACTGCAGCCAGGGTGGCTCTTGTGAAAGAATGAGGAAGCTGCCGGGCTCAGCAAAGGCTGCGTTCTCCTTTCCTGCTGATGTACCAAGCGTACCTGCAGGAGCAAATGCTGGTTTCCTGGCCAGCCACTCAGCCAAATTCATCGGAGGAATTCAAGGTAACTCCTTTTACAACTTCTTGGGGAAGGTTTCTGTGTCTCCGTTGCTGGAGTCCTCATGAGAGCTGGGAAGGTGGCACTGGGCACGGGTGTCTTACTCTTTTTTGCTTTGATAGCAATTAATGACATGGAGGATTAATTCTTTTTTTTTTTTAACCTATTCACTAAGATTTTTGAAACTTGGCACTTGCCAAGCCAGACATTTAACTCCCAGCTCTTCCCCATTCCCTCATCCATAGGCCCTAAAGCACTTGGAAATGCAAAATTCTTCTCATGTGAGATTCTTTTGTCCGCTCTCGACCCTAATATTTCAAAACTAATAAACAGACCCCGCAAGCATCTGACTATACCAGTACAAACTGCTTTGCGGGATCCACGTGAGTGCTCACCTTGAGTTCTTTAGTCACAAGGGGGAGAAGGAAGAACCTAGAGCACGCATTGCTTCAAACAAAAACTCCACATCCAGATCCACCTTGAGAAACCCAGGCGGGAGCAGAGAGTCTGGGGGGCCTGTAGGTGTTGTTTGCCCCGAGAAATGAGCAAGCGCAGCAGCCTGGCACGGGAGTTTTCCCCCTTTCCCCCTCCCATCCGCTGGCTGAGCCGCTTGTGGGACATTCCGTAGCCGATGTCAGCGTGAAAACGAGCAAAGACCTACCACAGAACCTGTTTCAGCTCATCAGGGCTGACGGCTGTGCAGGAGGCAGACGAGCGGTTCAGCTGGCGGGACGGAGGAGCCGCAACCTCTTCGCCTGGCACAGCTGGAGCCAGGGGCAGACAGATGTGCAGAGCCCAACCCTGCTCCGCACGACGCTGCGGAGATGCACCGTGAAAGGTGCCCCCCCACCACCCCCCTGCCCCCAAGAATTTCTTATCTAAGTGGCAGGGATGCGCGTCGAGGAGAGGTGACAGTGACGGATGCAGGAAGCAAAGCCGGGTCTCTTTGCTCCCTGGCTGGAAGCCTAATCGCTGCACTCTGCTGCTGCTGCTATTTGTAAAACGTCTGGAGATGCTCGGGTGGAGGAGGGCATTACCGATACGGAAAGAGGACGCAAATGCTAATGGAGGAGGCTGTTAGTGGGGTGGACTTGCGGTTGAGTGCAGCTTGGAAAATGGCCTCAAGGGGAAATGTGCTCAGCGTGCATTTGTGAGCTGTGCTTCTAGTTGGTGTTTTAATTCGGCTCCTCGAGCCGGAGCTGGGTCGCCCACCGTTGCCTGCGGGAGCTGTAGTGAGCTGGTCTGAATCGGACAGACCGGGCTCGGCAAACCGCTTCTGTCCCGTGCTCCGTTACTCCCAACTTGAGTTAAACACCTCAACGCATCGTACTCCTGCACTGCAAACTCCTCTTTTGCTTTACCCATCGCCCTGCAACCAGCCCTCCCGCAGCAGGCAGCGGTTTCTCTGTGCCGAAGTATCCGCTGAGGACTTTATCGATTTTTATTTATCTTTTTTTTTTCTTTTTTTTTACTGTCGCTTTTAGACTACATTTTCACCCAGCCTTTTCATCCAAAAGTACACCCTAGCTGCATATTTTCCTTTGGTTTTCAGCCGTCACCCTGTGAAAGGCGGCAGACGCGGATTCGGAGAGGACGGAGGCAGGTTGCTGGCGGGGGGGTTTCCAATAACGGGACTGCAGGAAAGGTGAAAGCGGTCCGTGCTCCTGCGTGGTGAGCTCGGAGCTTTGCAATCTGACGGAGCCGTGATGAAGGAAGTGGGGAAAACTGCTCTTAAAAAATACCCGGTAGGTGGGCTGGGGGGGAACGGGTAACTCCTTGAGTGCTTCCAGGCAGCGCCGCACCGGCTGCAGCGTGGCAGCACTTTAGCTGGATGCGGGCAGGATCAGTGCCAGGGATGTCCTGGTCTGCGCAGCATCAGCCCACAAGGGCCATGAGAAACAACGCAGCCCTTCCTAGAAATGCGCTCCGGAGCTTAAAAGATGGATCTAATTGAAAAAATATATCGAGGTTGTACCAGGGGATAAAAGGGAAAGCCAGGCTCAGATTAACCTGGAGCTCAGCGAGAGCAGAGAAGCGCGGCGGCCGCAGCCAGGTCCCTAAGCCAGTTCCCAGCCACGGCCTCCCAGCCGCCCGCTGAATCCATGCCCGGCAGGGAGGCGGTTTGTCCTGGACGCAGGTCTGGCAGGAGCGCCCGGCACGCTCTGGTTTTGTGCTTCAGGTACGTGCTCGCTTTCCGTTTTGCTTCCCAGCCCTCTGCTGCGGCAGCTCCTGGATCGCTCATGAGGGCCGCTGCCACGGCCCCGTGGATTTTCTTTGGGGGTGTTTTCTGCCTGCACGGTTCCTGCCGGTTGTTCGGGCTGCCGGTCCTGCCAAGATTGGGGAATGCTGGAGCTGCTCCAGTTTCACCAGAACCTGCATCTTCAGCTGCTTCCTCGTGACATCCTCCTCCCTTCCCATGCCTGGCATCCCCTCTGGGTATCGCTCACCTGCCCTGGCTGGCTGTGAGCTTCCCCCGGTGCGGGGCTCCGGGAGTGGGTTTCTTTTCCCCTCCCAGCACCTACTGCCTTCTTGCCACCTCCAGCCTCAGCAAGTCCTGTGCAGTGCCCCTCCAGCCCCCTTCTAGGGCAATTTCCGAGCCAGGCTGGGAGCAGCGCTCTGCCCTGCACCCGGGGCAGGAGGGGGGAGCAGGCAGCCTTGTCGCCCCGTTCGCACGGAGCCAGGGTGCTGTGTCACCTGCGTTAGCAAACCCTGGGGCTCCCTGACCCAGAAAGCTGCTTCCCCCCCACCCTCCTTTCCAAAACAAGCCCAGCTGGTGTTTCCCGGAGCAGCCCCTTCGAAGGCAGCCAGCCGAGCGGCTCTGCGGGGGGCTCTGCGCCGCCGGGCTCTCCAGCCAAAGCTTTTCTCGTGGCCGGTATTTTTAAAACACATCCCTCTCCCTGCGGTTCCTCCGGCGTCTGGGGAGCCGTGAGCTCACCCTGCCCTTCCCCTTCCAGCCGAGCGACGAGGCTGCCCTCTGCCCTCACCCCTCGTCGGGGCTCCAGCCCCCTCCACCCTCCTCTGCACCGGGGCAGGATGGTGCCGGTGGGTTGGGAGTGCTGAGCCTGCGGAGAGGAACAGCCCAGCTGCCCAAGGGCCATGGCCAGAACTGGAAACCAGTCACTGGCCACTTCAGAGGGCTGCCCGGGGTGGTTGCCTGGGCTGGAGAGACAAGTCTCCAGCTCCCTACCGACCCGCCAAGGAAGCTTGATGGGCCCATCGGCTCCTTCCCCCCGCTCTGCTGGCTCTTGGTGGGCTTTGGCCAGTTGCCCTGATGTGATGCTCAGCCCCCGGCACCGCCACGGGAGCTCCTGGGCGAGACCCGGAGCGGAGGTAGAGCTGCATGAGGGTCCCGTGGTGCCCGTGGGAAGGGGATGTCGGGACTCGGGTCTGCCCAAGGCCGCCCATCCGGGGGCTTTTCCAGCAGCCAACAGGACTCCGCACCTCGAGGCGGCCAACTCCCACCCTGTGAACTTGCCCGAGGGTGTCTGTGCTTCGGTGGGGAGGGGAGGAAGGGGTGTGCGATGCTGTGTTTGTGCCTGTCAGGTGTTGCCACGCCAGCCGGAGCCGTGCTGCAGCCTGCAGAGCTAACCACAGTTATTTCAGCAGGCTGATGCTTATGTTTACCTCCCTGCCGCAGCAAGGCATCGCTTTCAGTCGCTCATGGGTTTAGCAGCAACTGCTGCTCCAGGCCAGGCTAATTCCAGCCCTCTGGGGTTGGGGGATGTTTGTTCTCGCCCAACAGCAGCAAACAGGTGGTTTTGGAGAGAGGCATCAAAATAGCTGATGCAGAGGGGGGACGTCTGCTGCCCGGACTGGATTTGTGCTGCAGTGAGGGGTCCCTGGCCCCACGGGATGCTGAGCGCACTGAGCTTGGGATGGGATCCGGAAAAGACCAGGCTCTGGCTCAGACCTTGTCCTCTAGCTCTTGGACTTTGCAGCTGAACAGGCTAAAAAAAAAAAAAAAACAAAAACAAAAACCACATGAACCGGTTAATTTGTCTGTTTTTCTGGGGCAAAACTGGAGCCACGGGTTGCAAATGCCTCTGCCCTGGGCTCTGTGTCCACGGCCGGTGCCTGCAGCCGGGGCTGTGGCCTTTCCCCGGTGCCATCTGCCCAGCTCTTGAGCTCGAAGCTTTGCAATAACTCCGTTATTTGATAAATCAGAGGAGCCAGATCGGGGAGCGCGTCAGCCCTTTCCATATTTGTGATTTTTTCACCCAACGTGGCAGGACCGGGCCAGCAGAAACTGGAGAAAACCCACCCGTTTCCCCTCCCCGCTCCCCTTTACGCCCATCCCAGCGGGGCTTGGTCTCGTGCGTGGGGGCTGAGATCTCGCCGGAGACCTCCCAAACTCCTGGGATCGGCTCGCTCCCATCTCCAGGCGAAGTTCAAAGCTTTCCCTTCATTCCTGCCTGCAGCCGCGGGGTGTTTAATGTACGGCCGGCATTCCCCGCACGCCGGCGCCCTGGATGTGAACCGCTGCTTTTTCAGTTCTGTCTGAAAAGGAGCCGTCTCGGGGCCTCACCTCTTAATTGCGGAGGAGGTGAACGTGAAAAAGCCTCTGGCTTTTTTTTTTTTTTTAACGCAGGCAAAGGCGGCTGCTCCGGAGGCAGAGCCCTCGCCCGAGCATCCTTGCAGCGGGGTGGTACCTGACCCGGAGCTCTGAGGTCCTGGGGGTGGTGAGAAACCCTCCGCTTGGTGCTGATCCCGCTGCTGGGACGGGTTTTGGGCTGGCAGGTTGGGGGGTAGGGGGGGGAAAGACCCTCTCTGGAAGGTGGAGAAGGTGAGGATGCTCCCAGAGGCTGGAAGCGTTGCTGCTCTCTAGACGTTAGGACCTGAGGGATGCCGATGGGTTGTGCCAGAGCTGGGTGTCATGGGACCCTCATCCCAAACTGGCACTTGCCTTTCTAGGCACTTGGTAGCCCCTCTGACTGCTTGTAGGGATGCTCGGTGGTCCGATGGGTTCAGCTGCAGGCGAAGGGCACTTCTGCTCCTCCGTTTCTCAGCACCAAGCTGGATTGTGCGGCGGGGTGAGAGTAAAGCAGCATTTCCTCAACACCCAAGGGCTTTGCTGGGCTTGGATGGGGCTGGAGGGGGGGATGGATGGGAGGAGCCGGGATTCCGCTAACCTGATTACCCAGGTTAGAAACCAACCTTGCAAAAATCCCAGCCGTCTCGCTGCAACCTCCTCCTGCCCTCCCAGGGCACGGCTGGTCCTGAGCGGGAACCCCCCACCCAGCCTCACCCCCCCGCTCCCCTCCCGCATCCCAGAGCAGCCGGGCGCAGCGGGGAGGTGGGATGCGATGGCGGGCACCGTGCCTCCGGCTCCGGGGACCGGGTAAGTGTCACCCCCTCACTCAGAG
>VXBL01003178.1:4431-86967 GCA_013400195.1 Aramus guarauna
TTTTTTTTTTTTTTTTTTTTTTTTTTAACTGACCCAACAACAACAACAAAATAACAACCACAGGTGCTACAACATTCGATGACTCTGCTCTTAAAACCCATCAGCAGAAGAAAAATACCTCGCTTTCACCAATTTTTGGTCATGTTTGAATTCTGTGCAAGTTTTTAGGTGATCAGAAACAACTAATAAACTGTTCTTGGCTCTCACCAGTTGCTGAGTTTATTTCAGGATTGTTCTCACTTCAGAGTTAGCTAGTATAATTTCCTGTCCATTTCCAGTTACATAGCCATTTCCAGTTACACAGACAAAATGATAACAGAGAGTGGTTTAATCAAGTTCTCCATCCAGCTGCTTGTCTTCTATGAGATACACTGTAGAATGCACCCCAGAGTTCATCAAGAGGCTGGATACGACGAATGAAAACACCAACTTTTGAAAAGAAAAGGTAATTCCTAGGATTCCTACTAAGTTTTAATGCCCTTTTCTACAGGTTTATAGGAGTGAGTAAACTGCTTCTGTGTAAGCAGGTGTCAACACTGTCAAAATGTGTTATTGGTAAGGATATCGCTCCATCATTTAGGCCTCAAAGGGTGATAGTCATACTTGATTTAACACCACCGAGCTCTAGTAAACACTGAATATTTCTGGAGGCTTGTGCAGAATGTAAAGAACTGAAAGCTGTTTATGTCACCCTAAAATGAACTGAAACAACAAACAGATTGAGGATTTTTATTTATTTATTTTTTTCCTGAGAAGTGACTGCAAGGAGAACAAAATTCAGACAGTGTGTGCTGTGAATTGCTAGTCTCTTTTTCTAGCTTTTAGACCTTTATATTCAGTCTCAAACTTACTACAACCAGTGACTGAGCTATCCTGGTGAACAGAAACAAAATATTTTTTAAGAATGTGGTACAATACCTGTAATGGTGAAGGGAATATCCATTTACTGAGAGCTGTTTGGCTACTGAGTACCTGAAGACTCCCGAACTGTCTACATCCAGATGAGGAGATTGCATAGCTCTGGCAGACGGTGGCCTGACAGGGAGTTTGAATCTGCATTAATGAACTAAGCAAACACATGCTTAAATGCATTTCAGGATAGTAGTTAAGTCTCCATATCATTTCTCTGCATCACTTTACCCTTCTGTAAAATGGGTATAAAAATAGCAAGCTGGTACAGTGTTGCGATGTCTCTAATTTGAGTTAGAAAAAGACATAAGTGTTTTCACATGTAAATTATTTTGTCAGTATTGCTCCTCCTTTAAGACCAGCCTCTGGTGTTTTGAGTCTGCTCTTGGTTTTTGATGGATGATAACATTTAAAGGCAGTCCATTGAAAAGCTTTGAGTAGGGTATCGGCAGATGGACAATTTCCAATGGAAAGAAAGAAAGCAAACAAAGGAAGCAGACAAGTCATGAAAAGGGAAAGACAGAGAACAAAGACACCAATGCTTTGGTCAGTTAACTGCTGCATTCATGACTTGCCAGGACCATGAAGGTCATATCTTATACATAAAAACCAAAAGAGCACAGAGTAAATTTAGGCCACTCTATTATTAATAAACTCAGGTGGAGGTAGAAAGCAAGATTTTCTGGTGATAGGAATGATTGTAGATGCATTGAAGTAATGAATCTATTCATTCACACCATCTGAAGCTTCAGTGGAGAATACTGGATGATCAGGACTCGTAATATCTGTTGGTGGTATCTCCCAGGCAAGGAGGAGGTCAGCTTCAGTGAGCCATATGAAGATGAACTGTGCATAGGATTTTGCTCTCCGGCATAACAAAAATATTCTGCAAGATCTTTTCACACTATAATCTTTGTCTCATGGAGAATTAAAAAAAATAAATACCCAAAATAGTGTTCTGCTAACACAGAGGGGACTTTGTGGCTGCTTTGCTCACATGTTCATAGAAACAGTTCTTGAGTTCTTGAAAACTGGTTTTGCAATGATACCTCACATTCCTGCCAGAGGCACATTAGCAAAAGCTTTTTAAAAATCACTGATAAGCAAGGCGAAAATACAGCTCAGTGATGCTGAACTGCAACTTCCTGCTCTATGACTTACTGGCAGTGCAAATGCAATATCCAGTAAGAGTCTGAAAACAGTTTTGGGGAAGTGTTGAGAAACCTCTAGCCACTCAGCTGAGTGATGGTGTCAGCAGATTTCTTTAGCATAACCAGGCTTGCAAAATTAGTCTTGTAGTTTTTTAGGATTTGGTGCCCTTTCATTTCCTCCTAAAACTATTCATAACTTCTTTCTTTAACCGAAGCAAGTGAGATTTAGATTAGGCATGAGGAAACTCTTTCCAGCTGTCAGAGTGGTTGCGTGCTGGAAGAGATTGCCTAAGGAGACTGTGGAACCTTCATCATTGGAGCGTTTTAAAAAGAGTTTAGACAAAAATCTGCTAGGAATGGTTAAGTTATAGCTGCTTTTGCCTTTGGGGAAGAAGATGGACTGGCTGACCTCTTGAAGTCTTTATCAGCCGTATGTTCTATGATTTTCTGAATCTTCCTTTTTCCACGTCTCAAGCTCTAACAGTTCCTGGGCTAGCTTGTTTTTCTTGAGAAAGAAAACCAAAGATCTTTGAAATTCCTTTTTCTCCGCTATATGGTCTTTGGTTATGGATTATTTTTCTATGCAGTAAAACCATTTACGTGTCTTTGCAAGTGTCAGCAAAGAAATATCTGCATTTGCCCACTGACAAGGCTATAAGTTAGAGGTGTCAGTGAGTCTTTTGGGAAAGAAGTTAGCTGAAGAAGAAAATGATCCTGCTCATACAAGGATGGCAAGCAGAAATTTAGAGGGCAGAACTGGGAGGGAGAGGAGGTGTTCTAGACTAAGAATAAGGGAAGATGTTCAGCTGTTAGCTATGGCCTTATGCCTGCTTCCATTAAAAAGAACAAAATTCCCTTTGCTTTCTCTGGGAACTATGAGGCTTGATCTAAAGGAAAACTGATTAATGGAGAGCTTCCTTTTTGGACACCATAGGTTTTGGGATAGAGGCTGCTGGTCTGGCACACAGCAAAGACCAGAATGCTGTTGTCTTCCCTTGAAGGCAATCTGAGCTGAGGTGCTTAGTTCCTTTAATGCCAGAGCTTATTCTTTCATAAATGCTGAAAGCCATGCTCATGGCTTCGAGCTGGAGTTACGCAGCACTTTATATTCAGAATGCTGTACTGACATTAGGTGATTCATCTTCACAACACCTCTGTGTAAAAATTATCCTCAATTTAGAGACAAGAAGATAAAATGACTTTCTGAAGATTCAGGTTGGGAACTATTTCTAATTGCCAAACTGCTCACTTCTCTCTCTTTCAGACCGCATGGCATTAGTTTATAGCCAGATTAAACAGCAAAGATGAACCAAAGGCAGAGATCCATAATGAATTCAAGGTGGTATTAGCAAACTCCTGCAGCTTAGGTCTTCTGACATGCAATAATAGCAGAACCTGGAGCTTTATTACCTGAAGGAGCATATACAGTTCTGGGTAATTATCTCAGTTATTACTATGCATCTTCTGTCAAAGGCCCTTTAGGCTTTTAAGTACCCAGTGTCTATGGATTTTACTGAAGATCCTTGACTGGATTCAGATGAAGGCGGCATGAAATATCCCTTTTCCCTGTAACAGATGCTAGCAAGGACGCTTGCTGGTGATGCAGAACTAATCCGTAAGAGTCCTTGCTGCTTCTAAGTTGAACTAAGAGGTTACTGTGGACTGGCAACAGATGTCTGCTGTGTGCGGCAGGTCTGTTCATCTCTTTTTGGCTTGTGGATATTTTTGATTGAAGCCATGGACTTCTTCCGAAATTTCACATCCATAGATTGCTGTGATGTAAATTAATTTGCATTCGTTACCTTTTCTGGATTATAGTCCATGGTATCTAGTGACTTCAAGTTAAAATGTACAGATAGAGTCCTTCCCCCAGGTTACCTATACTCTGCCCGGCATCTGAGACTTGATTAACTTCAATTAACATTGATATTTTTGCTGTTGTAGCTATGGCAGTTTCTTGAATTAAAGTGAGAGGGTTTGTGCATTAGGGAATGTCAGGCAACCCACCCCCCTGCCCCGAAATTAAGGCCTGTTGTGAATAATGATGAGAGTGTTTTAGGTCACAGTAGTTTTGGATCAGGCCATTATTTGACATAAATTCTACAATGCAAGGAGCTATATTCTACAGCAAACCTACTCCTGGAAAATATCTGTAATAGCAGTTTTGGTTTTTTTTTTTTTTTTTTTTTTAAGAATGAAGCAAACAGTTTTTAGTGTTAAAGTGTATGTTGACTTTGGCATTTATACTGATTTTTATTCTTTTAATTGAAAGTGAAAGACTATACTACGTGCCTACTGCATACCTTAAACTTAGAGCAAAGAGAAATCTTGAGGAAGAGTGTTGATGTTTTTTATTCCATTTATTTGTTTTGGTGGTGGTGGTGGGGTTTTATTCATTTTGCTTTCTTTCATTGCTGCCAGACTGTTAACAACCGCTTCTGATCCACTGAGACTTTTTTTTCTTAAAAAGTGTATTGCACACTTCTTTTCTGTTTCTGGGGAAGAACGTCCTAAGTTTCTTAGCAGTGTTTTTTCTTTTTCAGGAGTTAAGTGACCATTTTTTTTAATATCTGGCTAATTGCCACAAGAGGCTTATGCAGTCATCAGTTGGCTAAAGGGTCCAGTATCCTTTTTAACTGCTTTCATGATGGAGATGATTAGGGCATCTGGGGGAAAGACATACCTCTATTAAGGACTCATGTGTCTGTTACTTGTGAGGATGACTAGGAAGGAACAGGCTATATTGTCCTTTCAATTCCCTGACCCAGCAAGAAAGAGTTTCAGTGAAAAGCAGGCAAGTAGTGGGGTTAAAAGATATCCGATAGGAAGCTCATTGTCTTCTTGCTCTCGCGTCACAGAAGAGGATCGCTCCCTTCGCAAGCTGCGTGAGCCTTCTCAGACAGGAAAATTTCACAGAAAGCTTTAGGGCATGGATTGATGAATGAAACCTGCAGCAGCTCTCTCTAATTGTAGTGCAGAAGATTAGCAACGAGGAAATGTTCGTCGACTCCCAGTGCAGGGATGTTCTTGACATATTGAAGGGAAGGTAGAAATAAGAGATCTACTCCCAAGGCAATTTGCACTGTCAGCAATTTCTGATGTATGCTACCATTAACTCATTACGGAGATGCTTTGGGTGCAGATGGAATATTTTATTTCTTCCACTCTCTTTTCTTTTCATGTCCTCTAAAGAGGATGTATTCCTCCTATGTTTAAACCATCACAGGCCATTTCTATGGGAACTGTATCAGAAATTAACTGTTGTAACAAACCTGTGACCACCTGGAGTTTTAAGTTGTCACTTTGCTGCATTTCACACCAACCTGGAACTTTTCAGGACCAAACTCAGTAGGAAAATGTGTTGAATACTCTTATTTCAAAGGCTTAGGCCTCCATTACTTGAACTAATGAACAGTTGCTGTTAGAATCATAGAATCATTTAGGTTGGAAAAGACCTTTAAGATCATTGAGTCCAAACAGGCCAGTTTGGACTGTATGGTGAAACTGGCCTGACTTTACTCAGGGAAAATAGTGTTATTGGCAGTAATAATTTTTAAAAATCTGCAGTTTGGTACTTAGGTCAACTTTGCTCTGGAAGCTAGGGGACCTGCAATAAAGTGAACTCCAGCAGGAGGAAGGAAGTGGAGCCCTGACTGAAGGCTCTGCACGCAGGCTGTGTCGTATGAGATACTGCATCTGAAATGTTTTAAAGCTGTTCATGAAACAAAGGTGATGGAACTCGCCATTACAATCTTGCATCAGAGAAACAACTCATACCTGCGGAGGTGAACTGAAGTCTCAGTGCTCCCCCACCAGTTTTCTGGCCTTCAGGAACTTCTTGGGCTTCCAGAGGTAGACCAAGACTTTTAGAAGAGTTCCTTACAGGATAAAGCATGTAGTAATTCTTTGCTGAGGACTAGAAACAGTAGAAAGATGCCCTTTCAGCATTCTTCAGAATTGTTACATGCACTAGGCTGTCAAAAAGCCTGGATTGCCTTAGAGTGCCAGAGAGGGAAAAAGCATATTTTGGGACATGGAAGTCTGGGGACCAGCGTTTGGGGAGTGAGAGTCTCTCTCAACATTTGAAGGGATCTACCCCCCCGTCACTCCACCACGTCCTCCATAAAAGTCCTTGATTTACGGTTTGTTTGCTCCTAGACACCAAATAGGAGTTATCATTGCAGTCTTTTTTTCAATATTATTTAGGTGTGTTAGAAATGAGATAAAGCTAGTTCTAGGCAACTGATACTTAAAACAGTGACACTGGATCTGTGCCATTAAATCACCTGCAAATCCCAGAGCTTTGACCTGAATTCTTCAGCTGACCTTTCAGCTAATATATTAAGAATTCAGTGATCTTCTCAAACTCTCTCCTCCAGTGTTTCTTCTCTCCTTTGCTGTTTCTTGTGGGAATAAACATCCCAAGAAGAGGAAGGAGATGGTAGCTGTTCAGTCTGCACTGATGCCCTGTCAGCCTTTGCATTCTTTTCTGATATTTTTGACTGACAAACAAATAAATGATCATCCAGTCTTCTGGCAGCAAAGGCTTAAGCTCATGATTTGCTCTTAAAACACATCCTGCCTAGTAGTAAAAGGCCTGTTATTTAAACGGCACTTTTCAAAACAATTAGGGCTTTAGTAGCAATGTGTTTGCCTTAATGAGTGCACTCTGCCAGTCAGAGGAAACAACATAAGCTGATACCTACTGATGTAGGCCAACAGAGGCAAATTAGCAGCGTTACAAGTCACTTCATGAATGTACTGCACATGCAAGAGTTTTGGTTTAATGCTTGAGAAGCACTAGATATGATTCAGAATGGCTTCAATTTGTTTTCTTCCCAAATATCCACACCCAATTATATTTTCATTTAGGAGCTTTTGTATCACTCCTGTGCTTATGACAGTTTAATCTGTATTAAGCATTCAGCTATGGTTTGACTTGTTGGACTGGCACCAAACATAATTTTTCATAAAGCCTCAGTCTTAACTATGTTGCTGTTGTTGTACGACGTTTGAAGTCAATGTTCTTACGATGTAGGTAGGTCAGCTGCCGTCATTTTGGCATGACATAGGTTTCTTTTTTCTTTTTTGAAGGCTTCAGGAGTTATTTCTTTTCTCAAGATGGGCTATAGTAAAGGCTGGTGGTACTCAAGAGGTAGATGCATGGGATGCAGGCTTGGCTCTGAGTATCTAGCGATAGGTATCACAGTGGACGTCGCTGGCTCTTGAGCATATCTGGTCCTGATTTGGATGACTAGCTGAAACCTGACTGCAGGTTGGGTGATGAGCAGTTAAAAAATATTTCTATGATGTCTTTGAAAAGAATCCAGTCTGGGGACCTTTTCAAATCTGATCAAAACCATGATCTGTTCCTGACGAACTGGAGTGCGGTACAGTGAATAAGAAAAACTGTTAAACAACAGCGAGGGAGAATTAGAGTGGCCACAGAGGGAAAAAAAATAAATCTTTCTAGCAATGATACCAGTGAAACACTGAAAGGCATTGCCTGGGGAGGGTGTGGGCTCTTCTTCGCTAGGTCTTGAAGAACAGGATAGACAAGCATCTGTCAAGAGTGAGCTATGCATACTGTCCTGCCTGGCGGCAAGGTATGGACTAGCCTCCTCCTGCCTTATTTTTAATGGTTCTGTACACACATAGGCTGTTTGAAGTTTGTCTTGGATCTTGCTCGGGATCTATGTGAGTTTATCTTGTCCTTTTTTGCTGAAGGTTCCTGCTTTCCTGAGGGATTATCAGTGCATCCTACAGTTTTGTCTCCAGCTGAATATCCGGATAAGAATCAAACCTCTTCTCTAAGCAGCAACTGTTCACTGTCAGCAGTGTCACCAGTTTTTTATGGCTGCTGTTTGAACAGCTCTACCAGTGGCTGTTGCAGGGAAAAACAAACATGCTGCCTATCTTTAAAAAAGGGACAGGAGAGAACACGGGGAGTCAATGCTCAGTCAACCTAAATTTGATACTCAGAAAGATATTTGACCAAGCTGTTAAACAATCAGTGTGGAAGTACCTAGGGGATAAGAAGGGACAAGCTGGAACAAATGTAAATTTTTCTTGAGTAACTCATGTTGGACTTTTCTGGATTTTTTTTTTTTTTTTTTGATAGATAGCTGATAGTGGAGGAGCAGTAGATCTTGACATTTATTACATATGCAGCATTATAATACCATTGAGTTCTCATAATTACAGCAGAAAAACATAGACTGGATTGAATTGCCACAGGTGGGTGCAAGGTCTGGATGCACACACACTGTGGATTCAAGGTTGCACTGTGGCTGGACTTACTGCTTGTGTGAAAAGCACATGCACTCTGCTCACGGTAGTAAATGGGGCAGAAAATACAAACCCAGTTGCCCCCTGCCAAATATGCTACCAGACAATTTCACAACAGGATAAAAAAAAAAAGTGAAAATATTTGTCAGTAGTTTTCTGTCAAATTGGGTGGACATAACATGTACAGTCTTACAAGGGTCTGTCTTGTGGTTGGTAGTGTTCAATTTTCCCTCTAATGGCTTGGCTGATAGAACAGAGAGAACACATATTAATTGTGAGAGGGGTGGCTAGCACTTCGGAGGGCAGAAGCAGAATACAAAGTGATTTTGATAAATTGTAGAAATGGTCTGAAATCAATATGATGAAATTCAGTAAAGACAAGTGCAAAGTATTACGCTGCAGAAGGAAACATCAAATGCACACATAGAAAAATGATGTGAACTGACTAGATGCAAGCACTGCAACATCATGCTGATAAAGTGGATTGCAACCTAAATATGAGCCTATGGTGTGAAATGTTCAAAACAGGCAGGCGCTGGATGTAAGTCACAGAAGGTAGATATTCTGTTTTGTTGGTATTGATAAGGCTTCAGCTGGAAAACTGAGCCCAGTTTTGGGCATACAGTGTTTTGAAAAAGGAACAGAAAAATCAAAATGCTAAGAGAAAACCTTTCCTGTATTCAGTCTGAAGTGGACAGAGATAGTTTAGTCTAGAAAAGAAATACATGAAGGGAGGAATAGTAACAGTCTTCAAATACGTGAAAGGTTGTTGTAAAGAGGACAGTGATAAGTTTTTTTCTACATGTCTACCCAAGGTTTACTCTTCAGCACGGCAAATGTAGGTTCATTGTCAGCTGTGAAAACAGCAGTAACATAATCTGCAGGGAACCTCCAGAATGTCAATAGCAGGATATTTATCTGAATAGGTTAAACAGTTGTCCAGCACACATAGGCTTGGTATACCTCAGCCTGCCTCAGATCTGAATGGACTAGGAGACCTGTTGAGGCCCTCCAGACCATGTGTTCCTAGGAGTGGGTGGTTGATAGCTCCTATACAGGAGCTGACCGATGAGTTGAGAAACCCCTAAGTGATGGACTGAGGATCTAAACATCCTGTAACAGATAACCAGTTTATTGAGGTTTCTCCCAGCACTGAACTTTTGGGATTATGTTCTGTCTGGGTGTTTCTGAGTACCATGCTAAATATACAGCAACATTTGCTATCTGGCAGTGGACTTCATTACGGTCAAGGCTGAACTTGCCTTTAAGAGAGCTGTTCTGCTAGAACAGGCATCAATATGCATCTTGCAACCCCCATTCACTTTGCATTTTGGGTTACAAATTCTGTCATGCTGAAACAAAAGAGGTTTCTTCTCTTTCCCTAAATCCCATGCATACAAACCAGCAATTTCCATAACACAGACAATCATCCAATCTGTTATCTTGGCAGACACCAATGCCTTTCTACTTTGGAGGAAGGAAATCTATCCCATAATACACCTGTGCAATATATGGTGATGGTGATTTCGTTGCTAACCCCTGCAGCAATCAGTTTATGCCCTCAAGCATGGGATTTGATTATCCTTGTCATTATCTTAGCTACAAATGTTATTAGCAGCCATAAAATTGTCCATTAAAGTGAGAGGAATTACTTGCCTGCACCAAGGGGAGAACAGATAATTTACTACACAGATTTTAAGCCCAAATGCACTTTTTTCCCAAAAGAGCCCTCTATACCTTTGTACAGCCTCCATTTTTGTATTTCAAAACCTCCTTCCTCCTCCATGGACTTCATGTCTGGGTCTTTATACCATACCAGTGAGATAGATACGTACCGTTCTTGAAACAACCCTGAGATCATGACCATATAGTTCTTCATGTTCCATGGCTTGGATAAATTCTTTCCTAGTTCTGGAAGTGCAGATGCCCAAGCTTTGCCTGGGTTCCATAATTTCTAGACTTCAGTGTTGGTCGGGGCTTCATTTACACACAAACAATTCTAAATGCCTTGGGCTGACTTGGCACCCATGGACTGACTGCACATCTCTGTTTGAGTGTAGGATCAACTCATCTGTTCCTGGCAGGGTCATTTTTAGAGGTTTTCTTGATACAGCAATACTAGGTTTTTATGAGAGGAAAAAATGATGTATCACAGGGGCCAAGAAAAGATGCTGTGTCTGAGTGGGTGAGATCCAGGGTAGTGTCTGAAAAATTTCTTTGTCTTCACTGGGACTGGCTGATTCATTCCCTTCCCACCACCCAGTTAATTCTTGTTCATATATCAGTTCACCTTAAAGCTGGTTTTTTATTCCCATGTGGTATTGTGTTCCCACCCCCTTCCATCAACAGGGAGTGGGAGAGACCACCTACGTCTTTCCCAACAGACAAAAATGGTGGATCCTGACAGACTGGGACACATTCTGATCACAGTTGCTCTCTGTAAATCCTGTGGATTGATTGTTTTGGTGTATTTGTTGGCTTTAAACAGAGATAAATGTGTGCAGAATCTGGTCTGGAGAGCCTGTATTTTGAAGGAAGCATCCCCTCCTACTCACCCAACAAATTCACACACGCACGGTGTAGCATCAATATTAGCTCCTGTAGCAAATGGAAAATGTGTAGCCTGAAAAGAACAGAAAATGTTCTCAAACATGGCTTAGAAAAGTAAATAAACATCGTATAGCCAACAGAATCAATACAGTTCCATATTAGCCATTACAGATATCTCTGGCTTTGTCTCCATCATACTGCATGCATTTCAGTGCTGTGGAAGATGTGTAACCTAGGGGATCTCATTTTAGAACTTGGACATGGTATATTAACTGCAGGGTCTGGGATAGAAGACCTGAGAGAGATTGATGTTAAATAACAGAAGAGGTTTTCCCCTTCTACCCCGCAGAAGAGCATTAACTGAACCAAGCAAGTGAAAATACATATCCAAAATGGATATATATTCATGGGTGTTACAACATTATTAGAAACAACTCCTCAAAAGCTCTTTTTTCCTGAGTCATCTCCACTGACTTAAAAAATTACTTTGAAAGAACAAACGTTAGGTTCAGGACATCCAAGAGGGGACAGGCTCTTAGCTTTCTGCATTCTAAAAGCTTTATATTCCTCAGCTGCTCTTCTGCTTGGAGGGAATCCTAGACGGAGGAATGTCCTTATGCTTTCCAGTCTACACCTCATGGCCTTCTTCCTTTACTCTTCACGTCTTCCAACACAATCAGTAATATCCAAGCTATTCTTGTGGGCTTCTCTATTGAATTTGTTAAAGCCAAGCTGCTCTTGGCTGCTGAAGGCATTCCCTCTTCTCTTCTTCCCTTGAGAACTTGATGTCCCTGTTGATCCAGGAAGCAAGAGACAGGACTGCAGACTAAGCAGGTGGTTGATGATCTTTCCAACCAGAAGACCGTGTCATCACCTATTGCAGTGGAAGTTGTATTAGATTTAAAAGGAAGAAATGCTCCTGTGACCCAGGGCCATTCTTTGGTTGCTTGCCTAATACACGTAATATTGGGAGAACATCCTGTGTCTTTTGAATGGTGACTTTTGCTTCCATTCACAGTGCAGACCTCTTTGCCAAGGAGAGGCTGGCAAGTTTTCCTGCACAGCCCATTGGTAGAGACTTTGAAGAAGAGGAAGAAGCTGAAAATGTCTATTAAGAGAAAATGGACCATTGCTTGGAATCCTTCATTTGGGTGATTTCCTGAAACAGAAGTGTCTGGTTTTGGTGGTCTTCAGTCTTCTAGTGTTTTAGTTCTGTATATCAGAAAAGGTGTATATGCTCACTGAGTCTGCTAGAGAGCCACAGGAGCTGTGAGCTTCTCTGTTTGCTTTTCTATTAGAAAGATAGTATTACCTGAAATGTAGATTGATAGACAGATAGGTAATTTATTTCCTTTTGTATATAACCTTTTCATGTGACATGCTCCAACCCTTTTACAAGTGTCCGTAGGCCCTCTTGGGCGGTCCACAGTCTTTCATCTTGAAGGGGAGACAGAAGTCTTTTGTCTCTCCTCTGGCTTCTCCTTCACCTCCCAACTGCAGTGCTTGATGTCGATCTTGCTGCTCAGAGTGCCTGCAGCGTGTGCGAGACCTGGGGGCCTCGGTTTCTTGTCTCTTTAATGGCATTCTGTGAGCTTGCGTTCAGAGAGAGATGGAAAGATCAAAGGCTGTGCAAGTGCCCTGTGCTTGATTTTGCTTACACCAATATGAATCGATTGACTTCACTGAGTTATGAGGGATTTACAGCTAAGGGAGAACAGATTCTGACCTAATGGCTCCAAAAGAGGCTTTTGAGAGTTGGATGAGCAATGTAATTAGAGCACTGGAACAGACGGATTTTGTGACTCATCTGTGGGTCTGCAGTCTTGTCTTTGCTTCTAGTAGGGTGCTCACTAATGTCACAACACTTTCATTTCATCCATGGGCTGATCTAATGAAGGACCAACCTTTGCTTGAACAGAGATGCCTATTCAGCTGCAAAGCATCCTCGGATCTTCATGTCACTGTGCAAACTTTATTTACTGCAGAGCACCCTAGGAAGGGACCAGCAAGCTCAGGGCCAGACAGTGGGGTAGTGGAAAATTTCTACTTTCTTCCTTTGTTGGAATAAAGCAGAGGATTAAAAGAAATAGAAGAAGTGAGGCAGGGGCCAGGGAGAATGGATTGATGACTGAGTCCACTTACTGATCCCAAATATGTGTCTTAGCATGGGGCAAAATGGTGGAACACATGTGCCAACATCAACCTGCTCTATATATCCAGCTGGAAAGCAGTAGATGCATTTTGAAATCAGCAAAGCTCCTTTTCAGAGCTGGTTGGAAATCTGGAGATGAAATATTTTTGTTAGAAGATACAAATTCACTGAGAGTGCAGGGCACTAACTTGGAAAACTTTGTTGAGACTATTCCCTAAGCTTGAGGAAGAGGAGGTAATAATGGTCAGTGTAAGACGGACTAAGCATGTGTTTGGACGAGTGGAGGTCAGCATAGTGACAAGGCTCAGGCTTGTCTCCTCCAGGTGTCTGGAGGCTATGCTGGGCACAAGACCCTGATGGAGAGGTGACAGCACTCAGGAGGTGGAGGTGGTGCAGCTTTGGCTGCCAGTTCTCCTTCAGTCCCAGTGCAACAGGAATTGGAGTCAGGGGCCAGCTGTTGCAGTTTGGCTGGTGGTTATGGCCATGACAACGCAGTAGCAGGGTTGTGCCAGGGCTGAGTAGGCAGAAGTCCCTACCCTGCTGCATACATAGTTCCACCTCTTTCAGCTGAGTTTGAGCTGTGAGACCTCTTCAACACCAGGGCTGTTGCAGTGGCAAGCAGCAGCGGCCGTGCTTTGGTCCATCAAAGTAACAAGGAGACGGTAGTTTCAGGAAAGGGTGAGGGAGGCAGTGATGCAATGGACTAGAGTTTAGCATGGGATGGGAGAAGTGAGGCAGAGACACCATATCTGGCATCATTGAAGGTTCCTCTAGAAAGATTGGGAGCCATTGATATGGGGAACCCAATGAAGGTGCCTACCTTAACATGCAACCCTATCTTCTGAAGCCTTCAAGATGCCAGTGTGCATCTGCTCCAAAATCACAACCTACTGCAGCTATGCGTCTGCTAGATTTAACCTTCTAAGTGGGTTGCTGCTGGTGCGGTACTCAGCACAGATTGTAAGACCCACCTGGGAAGAAGGTGAATTGCTATGTGCTGAATTGTGTGCCATACCACTTGGCAGTGACAATAGCACAGCTATATCTGCAATTGGATTTGATGTTGGTTTTCTTCTGACTTGCCACTCACTGAAACTTAGAGCCAGTCATGATGATTGGTCCTGTCCTTGGATTCAAGCCCTGCTGCACCGGGCTCTGTACCAGCATGAAATTCAGGATAATTTCAAAAAAGTGTCTAGAAGACCACAGAACTACAGCTCCATTTTCAAAAGTAGCTTTTGCACTTAGGAGGCTTGTTTCCAAGCCAAGTAAGCTCGTACCTGCCAAATACGGGTTTAGAAAACAGGTTGGTTGGTGTGTGAAGTCATTTAAAAACATGTGAAAAATATGCCTTTCAGGGTAGTTTAAAAAAAAAAAAAAAAAGGCTACAGGTGCCTGGTAACGCCAAGTCCTCTGGAGCTACCTGTCACACAAACTTCCCTTGGAAGATTTTCCTTTCCTGTTACTCCTGAGGGAGTAAGTCATCACGTGAAGTATTAACAAAAGCTGCAGTAGGTGCTGCTCTGCTTGTTCCTGGAAGTTAAAGCTGCTCTTTCTGCATGCTGACTCATGAGGTACCAGCTCCTGTTGATATTCACAGGAGCTTGATGAATACCTGTAAAACACAAGAGTTAAGTCACTGCCTTGGAGAAATTTCTGCTGCTTTCAGACAAGACACAAATGAGCTCAACAAGTAATAGGATGGAAGAAGAAATCATGAAAATAACAGTTAGGTTCTTCTGATTGCTCTCCGTTGCCACCGTCACTGACTAGCTGAAGAGTTTATCCCAAGAAAAGTCCTGGCTTCATGGGTCAGTTCATGGATAACTTTTGTGTCCAAGAGGCTGTGAGAAACAATGCCTGGAGACATTTTTTTAAAAAGCCAGAAAGTGCTAGTGACAGCTGGCACAAATGGCATTGCAGATGGGGAAGTGGGTGATGAGAAATAGGAGCTGGGAAAGACGGAGCGGGACTGTGTGGTCATGCAAAACTTGTTGTCGGAAAAGGAGAAGCCAACAGAGGCAAGGGTGAAGTTCTTGGGGTATTGTGCTGCTTAGAATGGAAGTGTTAACATTAGTTTCCTTTGACGTTTTTTTCAAGATAGGTGAGAATATCCCACCTGAACGGGGTAGTCTGCAGGTTATGCAAGTGCTGTTTAGAACATTTACGTCTTGATTGACCTACCCTGGGATACCAGTGGGAATTGGACTTATCTGAGGGCTTTCTTCATGTCTTTCACAGTTGCGAGGATCTGGATGAGGGATGCACTGTCCTTTCCGAAAGTGTCTGAAGCTACAGATATTATTTTTTAAGCCTCGAGGGAAAAACACAACCATATGTTCCTAGGCTATTTGCACTACACAACTATCTGTAATATGATCTAATATAACATCAGAGGTTCATACAGCCCACAAAGCTGCAACGTGGGCAGGGTTCAAGCATCCCAGCACAGCGTTGCCTGAGCTTATAGGTATTGTGTGCTCTCTGCACTATGTTTAGCATCTTAGCATCAGCCTTGTTAGTAGCGCAGCTCTTTTTAATGGTCACCAACACTTTTCAGCAAACTTTGGGGTTAGAACTCTGGTGGGACAGTTGTAAACTTCCCACTGTTCTGACCCCTTGAGGTATTTGGCTGTGGAAACAGTCATATCTCAGTAGGATTAGACAATGTCTGAGTAGAAATGCTAGAACTATGGCACTGAATCCAGGTCGTCGATCAATAATCTGCAATCCTAATTTTCCAAGCCCGGATACTTCTTAATGTCTTCATCTGGATTTGTGGACACCTTCCAGCTTTAGGTGTATTGAAAACAGACCTCCAAGGAGGGAAGCTGCTATCGCAAATGTGTGGCAGACAGGCTGATGCGTCTGTTTTCAGTCTGAAAAGTGGGGGCAGGGCCATGTAAGCCTTCCTGGAGCTGTTCTCTAGGTTAAACCGCGCTCAAGGAGTACTAAATAATGTCGTTATTACCTGTGTGACTGAAAAGAGCAAAATTACCTCGGGGAAGAAGGAACCGGCCAAATCCACTCTCCTGGCTGCGTCGCCCTGAAGAAGAATTTTGATGGTGAGCAGCGCAACTCCAAGCTGCCGCGATGTTCAGCTGCCGTCATTGTAATGCTGGGGCAGACGTGCCGCTTCCTCTGCGGATTGTGTATTTTGAGCACGTTTCAGTAGTGCTCTGAGTTAACATTTTTTTTTTTTCTCTTCCTCTACAGTGCCAGTCATTGCCTTTTCTTCATTTTAGTGATTAATTGCTCTAAATACTCCTGCTCCTGGACTGCGGGAGTACAATTTCTGAGCTGTATTTCATTTGAACTTGCTATGCAAGTACAAGCGAACTTGGGGGAGTGCACACTCCCACGTATTGCTAGGTAGAGATGGTTGCCAAAAGGACACCAAGTAAAAGAACAGTTAGTTCTTAAACAAGGGTATAATCTAATAAGCCAAAAAAGAGAAAATTACATACTGGAATCTTCAGTGCCTTCCCCCTCCCCGCGGTTTCAAAATTTACAGCTAGTACAACCCCTGACTAGAGCAGTGATTTAAATATATATAGGCATCTGTGCTTCTAAGAAAAGGAAGTGTGTCTGTTTGGGGAGCTGTGTGGAATGAGTTGGTGGATCTCAGTCCAACTTCTGGCAGCCAGGTTTTCACATCACTCAAAGCCACCCTGTCGCCCAGCCCCCCCCCCACCAAGGGCTCGTGCCAAGCTCTTCATCTCTTCCTCGTATGATCCCACCTGCCTTAGCACCTTCTGCAGAAATGGAGTGTTTCTCGTTTTCGGCTGTGGGTCCTTCTGGGCTGGCGCTGAGATGTGCTGCTGGATTGTCAGCCCTGCACGTGGAGGATAGGGTTGGCTGTCTTCTTGCTCTCTCCTCCCATGCGGCCGATCCTTTGCGCATCCCTGCGATCCCCAAGTGTTAGACACTTTGAGCCATCCCCGTGAGTGGTTTTGCCTGGCATGTGGCGTCATCTTTTCAGCAGGCTGAAAAGATGCTGACTAGAAGTCACGGTGCTGTCTTGTGTTAGGACCATGACACGTTCCCCATCATAAGGCAGGTGTGCTGACATACACCTCTCCTAGGTCCGGTGTACCAGACGCATCAGGAGTGTGGATGTTGTCTAGGATGTGGTAGGACAGCACCTCTTCATCTTTTCTATACCGTGGCTCTTTTTTGTTACAGGCAAAAAGCTTCAGGAACTGTAACAAATTTAGCAGCTCAGCAATGGAAGGTTATTTCGTGCTGCCTGGAGGTTACAATTTCCTGCCCCGGTCCTAGGTGGAAAATCCATGGCTTGCTGCTGCCCTCCTTCATCTGTTCTTAGCATATCCATTGCCAGGACCCTCAATCTGGTCTTGTTTACGTGCTGCTTTCCAAACCTGACTGTGCGAGTTATTTCTTACAAAGCTGTGGCTATGCCTGGGTGTATTTAGCTGTTTAACGATCCTCTTGTGCCCCTTGAAAAGCACAACAGCCTTTTCTGATGAAAGCGGCACTCTGCAGACTGAGTGCTTTTACCTTGACTCAAAAAACTTAAAAAGAAATGTTAATTGCTTTAGTGGT
Source organism: Aramus guarauna (assembly GCA_013400195.1). Classification (NCBI taxonomy): domain Eukaryota; kingdom Metazoa; phylum Chordata; class Aves; order Gruiformes; family Aramidae; genus Aramus; species Aramus guarauna. The sequence goes on from VXBL01003178.1 coordinate 22,048, forward strand.
GTTATTGTTGAAGAAGGCACGCTGGGCAGACTAGCTCAGAAAGATGAGTCCTGGTGCTGATAAGGGAGAGAGCAATCTATGCGAGTCTGTGAAAAGTCAGTAGTGCCCAGGGCAAATTCAAAAGTGGAATGGAATTATCTCAGTGATTTGCTTCCTTATTGCTTTTGTCTGGAGATGGCAGAACTGACTGGCATCTCAGGGCTGTGTTAACTTCTGCAACGCTTTGTCACGGGCTCTGGGCTTCTTCGGTGTGCTGCCTGTGCTGCTTTTCTCTGTTACGGCAAGTGGCCAACTGCAATGGAAATGCAAAGGGGAGAGGGAAAAGAGAGTTTTTAGGGAATGCTTTAGTTACAGGAGTCATGAAGGACACGGGCAAGGTGCTTGCTTGCTCTTCTCCTAGAAGCGGAGGTGGCTGTGAATGGAACAGCATAACGAAATTTAATATTCATTCAAACCTGGGGGATTGAATAGGTCAGGAAAAGGTGACAGAGCTCTCTGGGAGACGGGGTTCAGAACCAGGGCATACAACCCCAGAAACATGAGGATGTCCCAACACGTTCCCTTTCCCAGCTCCCATCTGTCATAAAGCCAAATCAACAGGGCCTTGTAGTTGCTGATGGTTTGAGATGTAGATGATGTGTCTTCATGTCTTGGCCTTGCTCTCTTTGGTGCCCAGGTGACCTTCTGATGCCTCTGCTGTTTTGTTTTTGGTTTGGGTTTTTTTCGTTAAATTTTTGAGCTCTTCCAATTACAACAGTTGCAGTTTTTCATGCATGCAGAAGCACCCTTCTGTTATCATCTCAACACCTAACACACATTTCGGCATCCTCGGGATCATAAATAGAGGTTACTTGAAGCAAGAGGAGGTAGGGAATGAGCACTTTATACCCGTGCTATGAAAAATGAGCCATTCTGTAGAAAAGGATCCAGCAAGAGAGAGTACAAGGGAGGGAGCATGATGCTGTAGCATGGTGATCAGATGAGGAGGAAGTCTGACTCTGTTTTTTGTCTGCACTGATTCTGGATTTTTTATTTCATTAAACACTGTAACAGTCATAACAACCACATCTCCCAAGCCCCTGAGACAAGGTTTTGAATTTTCTTCTGGGAATTGGACACATAAAGCATAGGCTTTGTTACACCTCTGTTCTGGGTGCTCAAGTATCTTACTGCTTCTAGCCCTTAACCTGATGTGCCTCAGTTTCCTACAAGTGAAATAGGTATAACGGTGCCTTCATCTCCCCCTACATGTGCAGTCTACACTGAGAAAGAATTCTCCCTTGTCTTTTACTACATCTGTGCCGTAGATAATATATAGGTACTCGGATGGGGTTTTAAAAGCCTAGCTCAGATCCAACAAACTAATGTGCTATTTCAATTTCTGTATGCACCTGTTATCGTTCTCCAAATTCCTGGATTATTTTTTTTCTTTTACAAATTTATGCTCATTCTCCCCAAAGAGGTTCTAATGGGCAGAGAGAATTAAAGTAGACAGCCTGTAAAAATCCAGACACTTAAGAAAGAGCAGCAACCTAAATTATCATCCCAAGTTATCGCCGTGCTGCGTTACCGCTTATCCTACAAAGTGCTGTGAGCTGGGAGGAAGCAGCTGGTTTGTAACAGTGGAACTGATTCGTATCAGGTAGAACCAGAAATGCCCTATTCCATGCTGCATCGTAAGGGTGGTCTTCTGCATGAGAGCATGGTGGAAGCTTTCCTGGATCAGAGAAATACCTACTGTCTTATGTGGCCACAAACTGGCTATAAATGGCATTTATTTAACAGCATCTCCAACCATACTACAGAGTGCTCACAAAGACAGCCTGTAATCAGTTAATCTTAGTGCTGGCTGGTGGGTCAGGAATAAAACAGCATAAAAAGCATCCTCCTGGACAAATGGGAAAGGAAAGTATCTGTGGTTTGTAGAGTAGGAGATAAATTGGCCTGAGCCAATCTTGGAAGAAAGGTAGCCTTATGCTCTGCAGGCTTCATGGCAGCCAAATCATCCCCTACTTGTTTTTTCTTGCTCTATCATTTACTGATAGACAGTCCCTTTGCAGTACTCTTTTTTTTTTTTTTTTTTTAACTGTATCTCAAGCTATCCCCCTGCCATTTGCTTTCTTTTCGATCCTTGGCCCATGTTATGTCTAGTTCATGAAATGTCTACCCTTGATCTGATGCTGAAGGGTTGGTTATACAGCAGGCAGCTGTTATGTGTCAGAACTGTTACTGCTCGGTGAGCAGTGATGCCTACTAAAAAGTGCCAATTAATGCTTCTGTGAACTATTCAATAGCCTACAAAACTGGGCGCTCGCCTGAGACATTCATAACATTCCCAGAAAGACCTGGGCTTCAAGTTTCACAGGCAACTGAGAGTATTTAATCCTCCTGCAAGATAATGTTTTTTCCTGCCCTGTGACTTTTTATTCAGGAGGAACGAGGACCGTGGCAGTGCTGTAATAGTGCTGTGGCAGAATGTGGCTGTTTGGGTTTAACACCACAGTTGTGATGGAGTTTGCGTGGGTTTCCCCTGGTTTTCAAATTGGCCTTTTTTTTCTGGGATGGTCCTTCTCTGTATTTGTCATTGCTCCAAATAGTCCAAGCATTCAAGAGGTGGATGGACTAGTGTGGTAGTAAACGCAGCGACTTGGGTGAGATTCATGTTGTGGCTCTGCTAATGGCTCAGTAAGATGCATAGAGTAGAATAGGTCCAAGGGAGAGACAAGGAAATAGTGTTATTGGAAGCTTGATGGTGGGACACCAGGATTCAGGTCGTTCGTGAATGGAGCTGTGCCACTCTAATGATGGTGCTTTTCAGCCTGAAATTCCATCCTGCTCCTTAGAATAAGGCTGCATGCCAGGAGTGGTGTATTCCCAAGCAGCGGGGCAAGGGCTGAATTGAAACTTTTAATAAAAATACAGGAAAATTACTGTATATTCAGTATCTATCGTTATTGCTGCAAGGAAATCCAGCTGGGTGTCCCGTATGTCTCCCAGGGGAAGCAGCAACCCTCTCTCCAGCGCTGAAGTTGCACAATCCCTGTGCAATCAGCTCTGTTCCTAAAGTGAGCGGGGGCTCCTTCATACATCCCTGCAAATGTAATGGGAACCCCAGAAGTGCACCCTGAGATCAGATTCCCCTGGTAAAATCCTAGGAGGAAGAGAGAAGAGCGAATGTCTTGTTCAGCTCAAGTGATGGGGACAGGTCTGTCCTCACAAATTCACTTCAGATATAGAAACAGCATAGAATCACAGAATGGTTTGGGTTGGAAGGGACCTCAAAGAACATCTAGTTCCAACCCCCCTGCCATGGGCAGGGACACCCTCCACTAGACCAGGTTGCCCAAAGCCCCATCCAACCTGGCCTTGAACACTTCCAGGGATGGGGCATCCACAGCCTCTGTGGGCAACATGTTCCAGTGCCTCACCACCCTCACAGGGAAGAATTTCTTCCTAACATCTAATCTAAATCTACCCTCCTTCAGTTTAAAGCCATTACCCTTGTCCTGTCACTCCACGCCCTTGTAAACATTCCCTCTCCAGCTTTCCTGTAGGCCCCTTCAGGTACTGGAAGGCCGCAGTTAGGTCTCCCCGGAGCCTTCTCTTCTCCAGGCTGAACATCCCCAGGTCTCTCAGGCTGTCCTCACAGGAGTTCATATGTGTTGTGGCCAAGAGAGTGACTGCTCCTCACACTCCAGAAACCTTGTTACTGCCTCAGAGGGTAATCTAAATATCACAACATTATGGCTGCTTGAAGCTGTTAGCTTTTTGGCCACTTGTGAGCCAGGTAACTGTGAAAGAAGCCTAAGAAAACTGTACGTTGTTTTAAAAGTTGTGGATGCAGTCACAGGGATCCTAGACATTTGGGAAGGCAGCTTGCAGGTTGGACCTGATGGGCAGATGAAGGGTCCTCCAGAACATACCCTGGGCTGTTGATGTAGGAACTTCATTACGACAAACTTTAGGGAGCCCAGTATTGTGCTTCAGCCACTTTGAAGCCATCTAATACATTTTCCAATATCCTGTGAGCAGGAATAATGTAGCTGTAGTGCTTTTTCTTTTATCCCTGACATTCATCACAAAGACGAAAGCAATGATGTTGTGACTCAGCCAACCTGAACGAGCCTGACAGTTCGTCTCTCTGATGGGTTGGGACTGGGTTATGATATGGAGTCATTTACTCTTAGTTGGCTTTCAAGCAGTAAGGACTTCAGAAATGTCCCTGGTGAGGTAGGGATGAGGGCACTTAGCAAAAGCTGGTTCTTATCTAACTGAAAAAAAAAAAGCTGTAAGAAGTTCCTTATTCCTGGTAGAAACGTAACATTGACACAAAGAAGATGGAGTTGGAAAAATGCCTCATTCCAAAGTGTGTTTATCCATGGTAAAGTGCTTCTATAAAAGGCATCTTGGGACTCCATGTTTATTCCCCCTCAATGACTTCTAGACTGGCTTTGCTTGATTTTCAAGTCAACAGTGTTGTTTTTTTTTCTTACTGCCAACCGTATAAACTCAGCTGGGTTCTGGAAATCAAACAGTGCTTTCTCCCTCACGACTGTCGCCTCCAGTAATATCCTGCAAGCAGCACATGGGAAACAGCTTTCCTGGCGATATCTGAGCCAGTTTAGATACCAGTTCATTCCCCACCGCAGTGACCCTATCGTGCTAAGAACAGTAAAAACCAGTCCCTCTAAACAAAATCAGAAGACCTGCTATGGGGACATGCCACCTTGAGAAAGAAGGGGCTGCTTTCTACTTCGACATGGTGGTAACTGTGGCCTTCTACCTTTTTTTCCTGGTTCTCACAATCATATATAAAGTTCAGTGTGGTGAAAAGCTGATGTTTCTGGCCTGTTTTGTGGTGGAGAAGAGGAAAAGCTCATGCAGTTAGTATTTTCCCTCTTTTCAGAGTGTCATGAAGATTCTCCACTTGTATAGTACAAAATCTGTAGGTTGGGATGTGCTGTGTCCTGAAGGCAGCAGTTCGGAGAGTGATTCCCAAAGGGGAGCATGCATAAGTGGCATTAGATTTCCATTTGTATCTCTGGGATTTTGGGTGGATGTCTGGGCCAGTCTGGGTTGTCTGTGATTTCTGTGAGTTCTGTCTGATGCAGCTTTAAATCCATTTTGTGACTCTGAGGGCTCTTTCTTGTGATCTTGCTCCCAATTTTGGTTCAAGTCAACTCCTTACACAGAACCACAGAATGGCTTAGGTTGGAAAGGACCTCTGATGGTCGTCAGTCCAAGCCTCTCAAAGCAGACCCAGTCCTGAGTTAAAGCCTTGCCCAGTTGTGTTTTGATCAGCTCCAAGGCAGATTTTTAACTAGCTGGAGATCCCATATCTTCTTGGCCCCTGTTCTGGTGTATGCTGTGAAGATTTTTATCCTAATACTGAACTGGAATTTCTCTCTGCAATTTGTCTCTCATTTTGTGGTGCACCTCTGGGTGTACAGCTCTCTCTTTCCTCCTCACCTGCTAGTTACGTTCTTGCTAATGCAAGCTGGCATGGTTGGACCTTGTTGCTGCAAGGGCATACCGCTGACTCCTCTTCAGCTTGCTGTCCACCAGGACCCCCCGATCTTTTTCTGCAAAGCTGCTCCCTAACCAGCCATGACGATTTTCAGGCCTCTCATGACTATTTCCAGCACTTGCACTTCCAGAGGATCACAGGGGCAAGAGCAAGGGTCCAGGAATCCATTCTAGATGAATATTAGAAAAAAGAAATGGAAAACCTGCAGCGTGGGATCTGTCACCGAGGAGCAGAGCAGAGCTGCTTCCTTTTGTAGCCGAAGTGATGTTTTTTTCCTCCCTTCGTGTAGAGCTGCTAAAATATTGCACAGTATCAGTTGTAACAGCAGCGTTACAATTTGCAAACATGCTATGTTAAGCAGTTAGTGTGAGGCTGCGCGCCGGAGCCTGCAGGTTCCTCGACTGATTTCGGCTGAATCCTCGTAGATGTCAGATGGTTCTGAGACTATGCCCATATTAAATAAATTCTTTTCTTTTGCCGGGAAAGATAACTTTCATCGATGGATTGTTACACTGATGCACAGGCCCAGTATTTGGAGTCAGCTCCTACTTTTTAGCCTGCATTTTGTGTTTCATAAACTCCTTCAGTTCTTGTTAGTTTTACTGCCTCAAGTAAAGCGTTCGCATCCTCCCAGTATTTACACTGTCATAAAGGCCTCACCATAGGTTACATTTAGTCAACCTATATATTTACTTGACTGTTTTAATATCTCATTGTTAGTCAGTTCTTTCCTTTCCAACATGGAAATAATTTCTCATGCCTTTCTTTGGATTTTCTTCTCTTGTACTATTAGTTATCCTCCCTTTCTGGGCCAGGGAGTACTGTGGAGAAGCAATCACAGGTGAGCTTTTCACCTCTTGGTTTTTACTGGAATGTTCACATCAATTGTGTTTCATTAGTGATTTTAGTTTTTAATTTTGCCTTCCCTGATGAAAGTGAGAAGGCAAGAGTGGTGCAACTATGTCAGCAAGCATTGCATTGACTTCTGGAACTGAAAGCCACATCTGTAACTTAGGCTGAACTAGAGGAGCAACATGCTGACCGACTGTCTTCATATTTACTTCTGCTCTTCACAAACTTGGCTTTTTCCAAGCTCAGCTTAACTAACATCAAGGACCGTCACAGATAAAAGCCCAAAGTCAGACTGACAAGGGGGATGGGGACAGGAGGGTCACAGATTTTCCTTTCCCATGGAGTGAGGGGATGCTTAACGTATATATCTATTTCCCAGTAGGCTCTTCTGAGCAAGAGGTGTTCAAGGAGTTGTGTTTCACTGAGGCATATGAATAGACTGATCTGGTCCTCACATAATATTGATGAAGATAGCTGGGACAGGCACCAAGTGACCAAGGTGGAAGATGCTGAGATTAATTAATTCCGAAGCCATTCAGATTGCCAGAGGCTCCGAGAGATCACACAGGAGCTGGTGGAAAACGTGCCCCCAACTTCAGCGTTGCTGCTGGTACTCATGGCGGTGCCTGGGATGCGTTGGCCGGGGATCAGGCCCTCGTGTGTGATCCTATACACAGGTACAACTGGTAGCACCCTGGATAGACACTTGCTGAGAGCAACGTTGCAGGGTCTGATCTGGTTTTGCTCAGCCCCCGTTTTTCTATTTATTCTCGAGCTAGCCTGACAAAACGCTGTGAAATAAACACCTGCTTTTCCAAACTGAATTTCCAGGGGAAGAGGATGCTTATTTCTCAAAGACAAAGGGAGAGAAGGCTGCTTTCCCCTCCTCTCCTGAATTTCACGGCACAGACAGCGAGATGGAGACAGCCCCGGGGGGGGCGAACTGCGGTTCCCGAGCTCCCCCCAGAGGCTCGCCGGCTCCCCGCCAGCCTCGGCAGGTTCCGATGCTCCTTTTTCTTATTTCCCCCCCTCTTTTCCTTTTATTTATTTCCCAAAGAAAGCCGTAGGTAAGTAAAGATGTGCGTGTGCCTCCTCTCCATTTCCCTTCCTCGTGGGTGGATTGTGTTTGTAGAATAAGGCGTCCAGCACCGTCTGCAATGCAAAAAAACCTGCAACCCCCCGGTATTTTCTGATCAATCAGTTGTTTGGGGAGAGGAGAGGAGAGGAGAGGAGAAAGGAGAGGAGAAAGGAAAGGAGGGGAAAGGGAAGGCAAGGCAAGGCAAAGNTTCCCTTCCTCGTGGGTGGATTGTGTTTGTAGAATAAGGCGTCCAGCACCGTCTGCAATGCAAAAAAACCTGCAACCCCCCGGTATTTTCTGATCAATCAGTTGTTTNGAAGAAGAGAGGGGAAGGGAACCCTAAAAATTTTATTCTGAACAATTTTAACTGCTTTATTTTTGGTGTTAGCTTTTTAGGAGAGACTTCAGGTTAAAAGAGATTTGCAGATGGATGAGCATACAAACACTTCTCATTAGGGCTGTCTTGTTTAGTACAAGCCATCATTGGAGAGAGGGTATAGAAGGCAGAAGAGACACTTGTGCATAGTCCTTTGAGGGATGTAGTTGTATTTGGGTTTTGCCTTGAGTTTCGCCTTTGGGCATCCTCATATTGGATGTTCCTATTGACTCTGGATCCCTGGCCAAACTGAACTCCCACTTTTTGGGAGCGCAGACTCATGTCTCTAGGTAACGCTTGTTTCTGGCTGAGTCGTTAGGACTTATGCAGGTTTGAGGGATGTGCTTCATTAAGCTTGTGTTTTTCTTCTGATATTGCTTGGGAATTCTGGTTTGATTCCTCCTCTCATCCCACTCCTCTTCCTTTCCCCCCCAAAATGGTGGGTTATGGCAATAAAGGAAAAAACAGAATAGCAACATCAGTTAGACTGCAGTGTGGAGACTGTTTGGTCAACCTTGTGAGAGGGTGTTGTGGAGGAGAGGGATGATACAGGCATTAGACTGGTGTTTTGTAGGGTCTATTCTAATTACATAGGTTTCATGCAAGAGATTTTAGGAGGAGATGCTAATCTTTTGTCAGTACTCACCTCCCAAGCCCGTGTCATGGTGTTTGGTTAGCATTATGGTGGCAGTGGGATGGTCTCATTAGCCTCTCCAAGATGAAGGAGGATAAGACAGAAATCTTTGTGTTGTCAGCAAGGCCTTGGCCAAGTCCTGGTGAGTCAGTGAACTGAAAGCATCATGCAGTTGAGGAGCTGTGGGGATGCCAATTTATTTGTAGAGAGTTCCCATTTCAGGATGGTAGCTTTTTGACTATCCTTTCTCAGCTTCTATTTGTTTTACTTGACACTCCATAGACACAGTCTTTCCTCCTTTTAAATTTATTATGTATTCAGCTGGGACATGCATAGACTCACAGATTCTTTATTGGATTTCTTTTTGGCACCTGGGCTAGATTTTTACAATGGGCTATGTACTTACTAAGGATTATTTTCTGGTATTTCCTTCTTAATTTTGTACGGTCTGACTGTATCTGTCCTGCTTGAGCACAAGCTTGAAATCACTCGCCCGATGTGATTCAAGTCACTTAACTGCTTGTAAGGGGCAGGGAGTAGCATTTGAGGTGATTTCTTCATGTCTGATGAGGAGTTTCTTCACTTGTTAGCAAACTTTTTTATTCCAGACTTGAGGCAGAGTGGGAACCAATGTGAAACCATTTGGGAAGTCAGAGCTCAAGCCCTGAGTAACCCTGTCAGTGAAAATGTTCTCAGAATACTTGCACGTTTCATGTGGCAAGAAGATGTTTTGTGGTAGAGACTGCTCCATGCTGTGCGTGTCACCCAAAGGAAATCTCTAAGGTGCTGTCAGGATGTTCGCCATCAGCATAGGAGGAAAGACTAGATATAGTTTTAGGCATTATGTTTTTCTAATCAATGGGATTTATGTAGGAAATTTTTGTCCCTTTATGGCTTGAGTGCTAAAGACTGGAGCATATTCTTCAGCAACTACATTTGATGTCAATTCAGCTCCCCTAAAGTGTTATGCCCTGGGGTCACTGCAGTTACTGGTCAGCAGAATAATACTGGTAGACATCAAAGAGGCTTTGGTACCTTTTACAATAAAACATCTACTGGAGCAGACCCAGCCTGAAACTGGCTGGTCTGACATTTCTTACCAACAAACCTGCCTCCTTCTCTGTAACCACGAAGCTCAATGGGGATGGAATTGGAGTGCCTTTCTTTTTCTTCTTTAAAATATAATTTCAAATTTTTTGGTAAATGATAAAAAAATAACAAGGTTTCAGGTAGTCATGTGTAAAGAAGAAATAAATAGCTGGTGGCTAAGTCCTCCAAATGCCAATGACTAGTAATGCTGTGTTAGATTAAAAGGACAATGATACCATGTAAAATTTTTTAAGTATGTGTAGATCTCATTCATAGGAAAATATTACATTCAAAATATGCTGTTTATTAGCCAGTATCTAGTTAAATTTGACCTGTTTAGTGACTATAAAGCACCTAGAGAATAAAAAACCCCAGTCCCTCATTGAATGTGTCAGTAAGGAAATACAAATCATATTATGTTTGGGTTAATAGATGTTTAATAAAACAAGGTAACCAAATGCTGCTTTTATACTTTTCATTTAAAAGACTATAAAAAGGCATAAAACACTGTGGAAAATACACATGTGTTTTGGATAGGACTGCTTCTAACTCAAGGAGGTTTTAGTACCAGAAGTCATGAGAAAAAGTACACCAAAGTACTTTTTAAATTATATAGTCAAAAACATGTTCAAGATGACCAAAGAATTCCACAGAATTATGGACAATTAGTTCTCTGTTGATATTGTGTTAAGGTACTGACTTTTTTTTTTTTTAACTTTCCAGACCATAAAGTTTCAATAAAATAAAGTGAAATTCAAGAACAGTGACATTCATATTCTGATGAAATTGACTCAAATAATCAGGTCCCTTGTCTGAATCTTTCGACTTTTCATCAACAGATTCATTTATCTTCTTTTTTCCCTTGATTTGACTATTCAGAAGTACCACTACTTTATCAGAATCATAAGAGACCATTTTTAGTATCTTCAGCAAAATGATGTTTGGTGGGAAGAGGAAATGAAATAGTGAATCCTAACGAAGACAAACAAACATCTTTTTTTTTTTTTTTTTTTTTTTTTTACTAGTGAAGGTGTAACTGAAATACTAGGTGAAAATTAGGAGATGCTTAAAATTGAAACAATACTTGCTGTTTGCTCTTTGAATTAGGAGTATCAGTCAGTCATGATCTAACCTCCACTCCAGGCCCTCAGTATAAGCAGTCACACACATGGCATCAGTAGTCCTAGAAGTACCTGCACTGACCTGGAATAACAGATTCATAGAATAGAATCATAGAATATCTCAAGTTGGAAGAGGTCCATAAGGATCATCTAGTCCAACTCCCTGCTCCTCGCAGGACTACCTAAAACTAAACCATATGACTAAGAGCATCGTCCAGATGCTCCTTGAACTCTGACAGGCTTGGTGCCGTGACCACTTCCCTGGGGAGCCTGTTCCAGTGACTGACCACCCCCTCAGCAAAGAAACTTTTCCTGATGTCCAATCTCAACTCCTCCTGATGCAGCTTCATTCCATTTCCTTGTGTCCTATCACTGGTCACCAGAGAGAGGAGATCACCACCTCCTCCTCTGCTGCCGCTCTTGAGGAAGGTGTAGACTGTGATGAGGTCACCTCTCAGCCTTCCCTTCTCCAAACTGAACAACCAGAGTCACCTCAGCTGCTCCTTGCAAGTCTTACCCTCAAGACCTTTCACCATCTTGGTTGCCCTCCTCTGGACACACTCTAATAGTCTGATGTCGTTCTCATATAGAGGTGTCCAAAACTGCACACACGACTTGAGGTGGGGCCACACCAGTGCAGCACAGAGTGGGACAATCACCTCCCTTGACTGGCTAGCTGTGCTGTGGTTGATGCACCCCAGGACACAGCTGGCCCTTTTGGCTCCCAGGACATATTGTTGACTCATATTCAACTTGCCATGAACCCAAACCCCCAGATCTCTTTCTGCATGGCTGTTCTCCAGCCTCTCATCCCCCAGTTTGGATATATGATAATTACTGCTTCTAACACAAATGTGTGATTAATTCATTGTTACCTTATGGTCTTTGTTTGTTGGCACTATCTGCCTAGCTCAGGAAGCCTCCCAGGCCTTATGGCTGCATCCCATGGAGTCCTCTCTTGGGACTGTAGAACTAGTGAAGGGCCCTGGGGGCAGCTAGAGCTGTTCAGAGCTCCAGAAAGTCTACTCCTGCCTGTAACAAGAGCCTCCTGCACCTGCAGCAAAATTAAACTAGTGCTCAAAGGCTGGAAGGAGAAGGTTTCTCCTGGAAGACACGTGAGAAGTCAGGACTGCCAGAGTAGCCACACTGGTGTTGTTCTGGCTTCATCTTTCTGTCTAGAAACAGGGACAGACAAACCTCCCTGAAAGGTCAGTCCCTGACCTGACAATCCAGTTTGGTGAGTAGATTTCGGGTGGAGATCCTTTTAGTTTTGCTCCTTCTGTCCTTTGTTTTGTTGGGTCATTCTGGGCAACTGGCTTAAATTTTCTGCCTCAGTTTCCTCTTCTAGCTGGAATTTTACCCACTGTTCGCCTTTCTGAATCCTTGCTGAGGATTATGTAGAAATACCTCCAAAAGCGCTAACTGATAACCCAAGTGATGAAATGTTGTGCACAATAGTTCATTTTTTTTGCTGGATGAATTGGCTAGTGGCAAATTAGCTAATGCTCAGAACAATTCACTCCAAGGTCCTGCTCTAGCTGGGTTTATCAGCCATTGAATTATTAGCCCAGAATATTGTTATGTGTTAAACGGTGAAGCCATTGAATATCTCTGTTAGCAAGACAGGATGGGTGTAATCCTATAAGTTGCAGCCAATGACCACGTGAGAACACCTCTCCTGTTTGGTGGCTGCCAACTATTTCAAATGCATATTAATGGCGTTTACTCCATTTAAGTGGTTTTGCCATCCTGTCCCTGGCTCCTCTTTCTCTGGCAGTGCTGCAGGGCTGTATGCAGTGACAGGCGTGTTCAGAGGTTGCTTCAGCTTCAAGGTGGGATTAATTGTCCTTTGAAGACAGAGCTGAGGCCGGGAGTTGACCACGCTCAGCAGCACCGGTTGCTGCCCCAACCACCTCCATCATTTGTGTGGGGTAGGAGTAGCAAGCTTGCTCTGTAGACATCTCCTCCAAAACTTCCCTTCCTACCCCCTCATCCCCCAGCTTTCAGTTCGATGTTTGCCCCAGTTTGGCTTCTCAGCAGAGAAACCTGTGCAGTCGGGCTGTCCGTACCAGCTTTTTCAAGCCAACGTGAGATGACCTATATGATGGGGCTTCCTCCGGCTGCTGGTACAAAAGAGATATTAGGCCCATGTCTGATCCTCCCCAGTAATCTGAGGCCAGACATGGTCTTTTCTTTCAAGAACAGTTGCTGAAAAGATTTTAAGGATGTTGTCACAGCTACACTCACGGGCAAATGGAGCAGTTCGGCTGCTTCAGGCTGTGAAGATTTAATTGAGCTCTGAGGGAAAGCTCGAAGCTGAATTCAATCTTTCTCTGATGGAGAGCAAGGTCTTCCATAAATAAATTCTCCTGATGCTTGCCTTCCCTGTGTGCTGGCCGTACCAGCCCAGGACCCGCTCTGACCCAGTCCAGGGCAGAGTTTGTGCTGAGAAAGGGGCTGTTTGCCCTGCTGGAGCTACTTCCCACAAGCAAATAAACTATTTTATTCTCTGTTCTGCATGTGAAAAAGACACTCAGAGCAACTGAGCTGCCATTTTTTAATTGCTGTTACTCTGCAGCTAGAGATCGTGTCGAAACGTCATAGCAAGATTGTTCCTTATAATTGTGCAAGCAAGTGTATGTGGGAGGGACGGGCCAAGAGAGAATAGTTTATTTGTTTTCCGTAGTAATATAAGGATGGCATGTGTATTAATTTTGGAGCAGGCTGTGGAGATTTGTCATAGGACCTCATGGGTCTTACTCTTGAATTTTACCCCTGAATAAATACTCTAGTGTGTTTTGAGTTTCAGGCCAATTTTTCAGCCTCCTTACTACCTGGTTGGTCCATCGCTGTAAGGATTACATTTGGACATCCTAAGGGACTAATAGTACGCTGGTTACTTGGAATCAATCCCCCTGGATTTCTGCACAGTCAACACCTCCTAAAATGCCCTTTAAAAAATGCCTTCACCCCGTGTTGCTGTTGGTAGGTTTGGCAAAGACATCTTCAGCAGCCAGCAGTCCGCTGCTGGAACGTGGGTTTGTGGGATCCTCTGGAGATGGGCAAAGGCTTTACCCCTGAGCCTCAGAGACCCCGTGACATCATGAGGGGTATGTCAAAAAGTGCTTCCATGGAAGAGGATTTTATGCAGAGTGTCATCAGCTGATGTGGGTTTGCCTGTGCTTTGTGAACAGGAGAATTTGGGTTGTTCTGCAAAATAATATGTTTTTGTTTAGGATCTATATTTATTTTTTTTAATGGAGGAAGAAATGCTGAAAATATCTTAAAAAGCAATCTTTCTCTCTTTTGGGCACTTTGGCAAAACCCAGAGGGTCAGATGTCTGAGTAAGGATCAGAACTGCAGGATATTGGTATGAATGAAAGTTTGGAGAATTTGTAAGCCACCACTTTTTATTACTATAGGGAGATACTTGCTGAGAAGACATTTTCAATCTTTTCTCAGGAATTCAGAGAGGTTTCCTAGCATCAGATAGTTCATTAACATATTCCCAAACTTCAAGTCTTCTAAAGATTTTGTCTTTTTTTTTTTTTTTTTTCCCAGAGATCCTCCCTTCTTGTACCATGTCTGAAAGTATTTTCATTCAGATGTAACTGACATGAGACCGACACTAAGGTGCCAGAAGTATTTAAACTAGAGAAGAGTTATTACAGAATTCAACCTTGAACTACCTGGGGTTACAGGAAAGCTCAGAACTAGGCATGAATTACAGGGAAATAGATGTGACGTGAGTGATAGGTAATATTCTTGGAGGCTTTATGATTCCAGGAAAGAGGGAAATGTGAAATGGAAGGTGAACCAAAATTAGAGACCCTTCAGAGACACTAATAAATCTGAGGGGTGCTGATCAGTGCAAGGTTTGTGAGCAGATTCCCATCTTCTGTGCAATCGAGGGAGAATTCTTTCTAAATCAGTGCATGCTAACCTGGTTCTTACCTTTTACCATCATATACACAGGCACAAAAGGTGACATAAATCACGAGTGATCCGTTTTGGTAGCTTTACCAACCCTCTGGACAGATAAAAATGAAAGCAAACGTCACAGCAGCTATACTGCATTTTGCCCTGTGACTGGGATTTCATTGCACAGTTCTAGGTCTTAATTCTTTTACAGAGTTTTGGGTCTTAATTATTTTGCATTTGTCTGACATGACAAAATGAAAGGAATCTAAACCAGCACAGCGTCATCCCTACTAAAACTTCAACCAAATCTAGTGCAAAAATGAACAGGCTGGTGCCTGTGACTGGAGCTTATGGATGCTGCACCCCTTCATATGCTGAAACGGCGCTGGGAAGGAATTACCTCTCCCGTAGGAGATCCGGGGTCCCGTGGTGCTGTAATTCTTCCTGGTGATTTTAGGTACTGCATCAAATAATGCTCTGTATGGCTTATTGCTTGAGCTGAGGCTCTCTGTGACCTTGGTGAGGTTAATCCTCATGTGTGCCGGTGTGAAAACAGAATCCAGTCCATATGTTCAGCCTTGCATGTGGCTCTGGGAAGTGCCATGGATGGGTTCGATATTAGAGTCATATCGCTGTCTCCTTGGGTAGATGGAAGCTTGCCAGGACTGGAGGGGAAAATGTTAGCTGGTATTCATGAAAGCAAGGACATTGATGATTTTTCCTTCTCCCACCTAGGTTAGACACCTGGAGAACCTGAGGACTTTTCTCTTCTGTTTTGTTTTCTTTAATGAGCAAAGAGATGGAAAGATTGATTTTGATTTAAATGTCAGCTGACAGAATTATAGCCTTGCCAATGCCTTGGGTGCCCTTTTATTTAAAAGAAGCATCTGTGCAAGAATCAGTAACTGCAACAAAGCCAAGGTCTCAGACAGAAAAATGAAAGTGTCTCTAACCAACCACTGAATGAAAAGCACAAGTATGCCTGTGTCTGCCTCGGAAACTTCAACTTCTCTTCAAGCTGCAGGATAGGGGCAACAGATTTTCCTAATCCTCTGACTCACGTACCAAATTGTTCTGCAAAGCCTGTGAGCCGTGGGATGTATCATTGTCCCTGAGAGATGAAGGGATGGGAAGATTCAGGAATAGTTTACAGTGGGAGATGATGGTGGTTTCTCAAGGGTTCTCATTCGGCTTTGCTGGGTAATCTGATGCAACTGGTCTCAAGAATCCTGGCTAGTCTCAGGGGTCCTGTGTCCAGTTTTGGGCTCCCCAGTCATAGTGGAGAGACTCCAGCAAAGGACCACAAGGGTCATTAAGGGACAGGAGCATCTCTCCTGTGAGGAAAGGCTGAGAAAGCTGAGAAAACTGTTTAGCCCAAAGAAGAGAATGCTCGGGGGAGTCTCATCAATGTATATAAATACCTGAAGGGAGGGTGCAAAGAGGATACAGCCTGGCTCTTTTCAGTGGTGCCCAGTGATAGGACCACAGGAGGGTCCATTTGAACATAAGGAAACACTTTTTTTACTGTGAGGTTGACCGAGCACTAGCACAGGTTGCCCAGGGAGGTTGTGGAGTCTCCATCCTTGGAGATGTTCAGAAGCCATCCAGACATGGTCCTGGGCAACTTGCTCTAGGTGGCCCTGCAGGGAGGTGGGGCAAGATGACCTCCTGAGGTTCCTTTCCACCTCAGCCATTCTGTGATCTTGTGATTCTTTGTAAAACTAAGGGTTCAATTTACCAAAAGCTATGGCTCACCTGGCCTTGTTCCTGAGATGTGAGTGGCTCATGAACTGTTCAGCCTGCGTACTACTCAAAAGCCAAAGCCTGGCCTTCCTTGGGATAGAAGTAGACTTCGCCAAACCACAGATCTTAGCCATTCCAAATGAGAAGGAGACCATGTTTCACACCTGGCAACCCTTGCAAGCATAGACCTCACCCGCTGTAGAGAAGAAAATACATCTGTCTAACTACCGCTCTATGACCACACCAATACCTTTGTTTGAGAAATCTCTAGTAGAGGGTATCTCAGCTTCTAGAGAGCTTGGGAACATGAAGCTAGCCCAGACTACGGTGAAGTGATGTTTCACTGTGCTTTCGTCCCATAAATGAGCTTTCACGGAGGGAGTTCCCTGTGGTGGGGGAACCCGGCAGCACCTCAGGTCTGGGTAGCAGCAGTGTCCTAATCCGAGGGGTGAAGCTGCAAACTCTCAACCTTCATCCCAAGTGGGCTTGCTGGGAGCTCGGCAGTGTACCCGAAATAGCAGCACAACGTGACTGACTCACCTTATGTGCCACTGAAACACTGTGCAACATTGCAGGTGACCCAGCAGGGGTTAAGTAATATCTGCAAGCCCATTGATGTCTCCTGGAGAGGTCTGAACTACTGGCACCATGTAGCGCAGTGGAATAATGGCAAATGAGTTTTGATGGGAGGGAGAGTAACAGTAAAGACAAAAATCCCTTCTAGATCAAGAGGTTAATACAGGCCAGGCCAGTGAAGCGTTGCTGATAGAGGTGCGGGTAGACCATGAAAAATTCACAAGCTAACATCTTGAGCCCCTGTCAGACTGCGAAATGTTGACCTTAATCCCCTGAGCCTGTGACGCCATTGCCAGGCAGTAGCTGCTGAGCCTTTGCAGAAGAGCGAGGTTGGGTGCCCATGGTCAGTCTGCTTTCCCTGCTGATTTCTGCCTCTCACTCTGTGTTATCCCAAATATGTCTGGATGTCTGACCTATTTGCTCTGAAAATGCAGAGCTGAGGCCCCACGGAGGGTTGGCAGGAAGGTGGGGGCTAACTGGTCTCTGTGCTGGACCTGCTGAACTGTGGACCTCACTGGACACAAAGAGAATATGGCTCATCCTAAAAGGTCCTAAAACATCTCCCATTCCACATCAGGCAGGGTTCCCTCTGGCATATCAGTGCCATTGTAACTTCTTAACTTTTTCTTCATTGATGCTTTTTCTTCTTTATAAAATTGCTGAGCATGCTTGTCTTTATGTGAAGGAAGGAAATACCCACTAACTCTGCTTGATTAGATGAATACTAACCTAAACTGTTCAAAAGTTGTTCTGAGGATACAGATTTAAAACCTTGTGCCTTACCTAAGCCCTGATCTGGGCTATGGAAAGGTGTGACATGGCCAATGGAAAACTGAGGAATCTCCCAACATCTCAGTCCCAAAGAGGAGAGACTGATTGGAGGATCAGGCTAAAGATTAGCTCAGCCACGTCTTCCTCCCAGTTCTGATCCTGACTTGCCATGTAGGTTGTGTAAGCACTCTCCTCCCCCTCCAAACCAGATAGCTCACTGTCTCGCTGGTGGTAGAATGTCTGATTGCCTGGTGTTTATAAAATGTTGGAAATCCTCCAGTGAAAGGCTGAGTGGTATTTCACTCCTTTAATAACCCACCATCTTGTGTGAGCTGTAACCCCAGTCACAATGGTATGTTACTCTTATTTTAAGCCTTACCTGATTTAAACTTGCTTATACAAAAGCAGAGAGAGAGATGAGAAGATTTGACCCCATACACACCTACTTAGAATTCCAGTGTAAAGGACAGTGCAAGCAAAGAGTAAAATCTAAGCAACATCTTCAGAGGTTGGTCTCTGTTTCCCCCCACAGAACAAATGCAGCAGCAATGGGAGTCCCTTGTCCTGCATCTCTGGGCCACCTCTTCATGTGCTCTTGGAGACAGAGGTTTTTTCCAGATGCAGCCTCCTCCACCGTGCACAGTCTCACCCATGCACCATTGAACCATGACAGGAAAAAACAAATCCAGCTGATGCTTTGGGGTCCGTCAGCTGGCAACTTACACCCATCAGCACTGAAAATGTGGTGGTCTCCAACTGGTGTGCAAGACACTAACACTGCAGATTTTTGCCATGCTGCTTGGCAGAGGGGTAAATAGTTGCAAAGGATACAACTCAAGCCAACTGGGGTCTTATTAGCAATGTCCAGCCCTGGTAGCGGTCAGGCAGCTTGTGAAAGATGGACTACCTACTTGCAGGGTAAATCAAACAGATAGATGTGAGACATCCAGCTGAAAAGTCTCCTAACACATGCTGATTGAGTACCGGCTAATAAAAGCATAGATTGTGTGGCTTCCATTGAACTGTGTGACCACAGGTCTCAAAGATTTTACTGCTAGAAGTCAGGGAAAACTTGGGTGCATAAAACGGTAATAAATCAGAGCCTGAAAGGTTTTTGGATTTAGCGAGGCAGTGAACGGCATGGAAACAAGACCAAATATTTCCCCTTCTTCCGTATCTCTTTCTCTTCCTTTCTCCCTTCAGCTTTTGTGGTTGCCATAAGGAACTACTGAGAGAGGCTGCACAACATCACTTTTCCTGAGATGAAATCCCCAACTGTTGGTTGGTTTTGGTTCTTTTTTCCATTCTGCAGACACAAATTTACTATGACAATAAATCGATGATGGTAATATGCTCCCCAGTTTATCAGTGAATTCATGTATAAAAATGAATGTGAAACGCAGCATTTCTACTGCTGACTTGTAGTTTTGCAGCAAGGCAGCCAGAAACCGTAGCTCCTCTTTCCGTAGAGGTGCGGACCCCTCCTACTGGCTTCATTCATGTGGAGGTGATCAGGCTCCTCATAAAGCTTTGGGGGCTTTCAAGTGATGCGTCATTTTCAAATTCATTTCCTGCTTGGGTTAATAAACAGTTGATTCATCTCCTTCTTCCTAGTTACAAGCTAGTTGCAATGACTCTAAATACTAGACCGTCAAGGTGAAAGGGAGGCGATCATGGGCAGTAAACAGACTGCAGAGGAGTTCAATTACTTGTTTGCATCAATCTTCACTCTAAAGCTGTGTTCATATTGAATCGGAAAGGGTTTGGGCGGCAGGGTGAGAAGAGATGTGTGGGAGGGAATCCCTTCCCTCTTCCGAGTTTTGAGTACCATTGAACTATTCCCACAAGCAAAGCTCTGTAAACCAGAGTATTTCTGACATGACATCTCCCCTGTGAGTGCATCACATCAAAGCAACTAAAAGACTGTCCTGACACTGGGGTTGCAGGTAATCCAGGATCCTATTTTAGAGAATTTTTCCTTTTTTGATCTTGCTTTGCCAATGCAATAATTGGGGGATGGACAGGGCAATGGAGAGACTGAGAAAAGGAGCCAAAATCAACATGGCATTGGAACAAATGGGGATTGTAAGGCTGCAGCATGGTAAGGCGCATGTCATGGGCACATCTCTGTTGTACCCCACTGAAGTTGGCTGGGCGCAGGATTTCGTTCCTAGGCACCAGGTCCCACAAGAAAGACACAGATCAGGGCAGTGGGGAAAATCTAGGTGTCTTGAAAGAGCTAAGCAAATCAGTATTATATGGCAGATGCATAGCTATGCTGTTTAGCATCAAAACCAGCTGGAGAAACAGAATAATAATGCAATTAAAAAGGAGGCTTTGGGTTTTGTGACTGAGATCTTGACTTCACTGTGCTTTGCTTAGTTCACTTCACGCTGTTTGCAAGTATACCGAGAGCCCCAAAGGATTTGGGAAAGCATCTTCCAGTCTCCAAAGTCCAGTGATGATAAATCAATTTATCTTTGATCCATAACTTTCCAGTGTAGTGTGTAGGTTCTCTAATAAAACAGTTACAAGGGATCAGGGACATGGGGAACCAACTAGGAACCAACCATTAAAAGTGAAGAGTCAAAGAAAATTGTTTGCAAATAACTTAGGGTCTATTTGCCAAGTGCTTATAAACAATCAATACATTTAAAGAAAATCAGGATGGTTCCCAAACATTCTGCTAACCAAAATGGGGCTTTATTCATAATAAATACTATTTATGATGAATAATTTGACTAGGGAGGACTGGAGAGAGGCCAATGTATCCATCTATTTAATAGGAACTATGGGTGATCCAAAGAATTACAGACTTCTTAGTCTTATTTCAGTTGCTGAAAGAATAACTGAGAAATTAATTAAATAACAGGCAATAAAACACCAGGGTAAGTATAAGTTGAATGTAGCAAAACTCCATGGATTTTAAGGGTAAAATTCTGCATGCTTTCATTCATATTTTCTAGAATCAAGGTAAAAATTGTTCCTTTCACCAGCATTTCTGTGTCTGCTAAGATTGTGGACAAAGAGGGATGGGGACTTTCACTCAGTGTAGACAGAGTTTAGCACATTGCCACCTAATCTTTGCTGACGTCTTTGATCACTGCAGCACTTGAATACAAATAATAAGTTATTTCTCTAATATTAATAACCCCTCAATTTCTTTGGAAAGATTAAGAGCAGAGCAGATAAAGGATGACTGGTAAATACAGCTAATTTAGATTTTCAAGATGTTTTTGAAAAAGTGATGTAGAAAAAGCTATTTATGGGATTTGGTGACTGTAAAGGGAGAAGGAAGGCAGAAGAATAGCTTCAGTGGTGGTGAAGAGGAGGGACAGAAAGACGAGGGCTAAGAGTTCAATTCTCAGCATGGCAAGAGGTTAATAACAAGGTCCGCCCAGAATCAGGTTCGTGAAGACTAGCGAGGAATAAAAGCAACTTCATAAAGGCCTAATAAACCTCAAAAATTGCCAACACGAATTTCAATATAGCCAAGCACAAGGCAATGCTGCTCAAAAGGACTGATTTAAATGTTTCATACGCGCCGATGATTTCTGCATTCGTTTTAACCCTCCGGACCTCGGGACATCGTTGCCAACAGCTGAAAGAAGGGATGCAGGCAGTACGCAGCGGGGGCTTGCAGCGGTGAAGGGACCGCTCCGCTGAGTTAAGGAATGGGTGGGGGAAGCTGTGTCTAATAATAATCCGATGAACTAATGCTTCATGTGTACCACCTGCTGTGCTCAGTCCTGATCGCCCTTTTGTTCAGAAGAGGAATGATAGTGCAAGTAGGGAAAAAAAAAAACGGGAGCGATCAGCAGCATGTGGTTCCTCTGTACGGTGAGCAGGGAAAGTGGTGGGGTTCAATCCGTAGGGAAAGAAGATGAATGAGTTAGAACTGACGTATTCTACAGGGTTAATACTCATAGGGGAGAGCTCGTCTGCCACTCTCTGGCTTTGCTTTTTGTCTTTTAATCCTTTTTATGAGGTGATGAGTACAGAGAAGTACAAAGAAAGCTAAAGGCAGTTTGTTTCAGAGAGAAGTGTTCAGGGGCTGCATGACAACTGTTTTCAGCTCGTGGACCTTGGTGGGAAAGTGTTTCTTGTATATTTTTGTAATATATATATGGTTATATATATTTTTTTGTTAAGGATCTAGTACTTGAAGGATCTAGTACTTTATTACTCTAAAAGAAAGAGTATGTCCTGGGCTGTGAACATTCAAGGTGCGTACTGATGCCAAACTGGGAATGGAAAGGGATGTCCAGCTGTGGAAATATCACCCTGTTCACAAAATCCCCTGCACACAGCAGCGATGGCAGCGTGGGTCACCTCCTTCCAAACTGCACGTGGTTCAGATTTGATGGCAGTTTTGGGCTTTAGGTTCTGGCTATCTAGAAGTTGCCCGTGCCAAGTGTGTGTTGTCCCAGACCAATCTGAAATGCCTCGTGCAGGGGTGGGAGGCTTTGTCCGTGTATGGCTGCAGCTGGGAGAGACCCAGTAGTTTTGTTTCAGTCTCAGGCTCAGTTTTTGAGCTCTTTGAACCCCAGGAATGAAACACAGGCAGGTCTGTTCATCCCAGTTCTCGGGCAGCAAAGCTCCAGATCAATTTTTCTGAAGAGGTGCAAAATCAAATCCACCCGAAGCTGAGGAGTGCCTTGAGAAATCGCCTGTGACTTGACACTCCTGAGTGTGTTGACACAGGCTGGGACACTGCTGCTGTGCACGCACATGCTGGCACGGGAGGGAAACCAAGCCCCAGGCAGCTGCGAGATGCTTGCTGATGGGTAGGGCTGCTGCTGCGAGTGAGATGTCAGTCCCCCACGCCATCCATGGGGATGGGTTGCTGGAGAACTGAACATGTGCTCTCTATTATTCTCCTGTTTTCCTGAAGCCCCTTGACAGGCACGTTAAGGTGTGACCACCTGAGGTACCTAATAGGTCTGTTTTGCCCATAATGGTGTTTTCTGCCCCAGCCTTATGCTAACTGGAGTCCTCCAGCTGGTGCTGAGAGGTCATCTGCTCTCCTCCTGCCTCACCGCCTTTCTCCACAGCACTGTTGCTATTGCTATTAACCGAAAAGGTAGCAAATAGGACAAGGAAGGTCTAGCTGGATGCTAAATAAGCACTTAAGACACTGATCAGATGTGACACAGGGATCACTGAGAAGGCAGGGAAATGCTCCATCCTCCAATTATCACCAGAGAGCTGAGGCACAGAAAATATCCTGTGAAGAAATTCAATGCCAGCAACTGACTCTGGCTTTCCTGGATCCCAGCCCTGGGTGTAAAGCAGCAGCTTGACTCTTCATCAAGGCTGCCTTCTCCTCTCCTGCCTGTTTGTTACCATTCCTCATTGCATCGTGCTTAGCGTTAGCATCCACATATGCTGGGGACAGGTCAGGTCTTTCTGGGGTGCTCTGTGGGAATGAGCCTCCCTTCAGGGCTGTCATGCCAATTGACAACAACAATGGTCCAAAAATAGTAATCCTTAATCATGGGTAATTTCTAAAATGAATCAAACACGTTCTTTTCTTTCCAATGAATAATTCTCTTAGTACTGAGCATTATTAATGATAAGGACTTTTTAGTGTCTCTACAATATTTTTTTAAAAGGCATCGATCTCTCCTTTTAATAAATCCCCTTTGGAAATGTTCTGTTTAATTTGAAAACCTTAGAAAAAAGAAGGATTTGGTCAAAAGCAGTCACTGCTGTTCAGCTTTAATCACATCAAGATGGTTTGCATCTGCAGATTTAACGCATGTGTGTGGATGTGTGGCTCAGACCCTTCCTTAGGCATGCACTGCTTGATAAGCCTTAATGACCAGGTCAGTGATCCACAGATGATAGGTCGCAGGGAGATGGGACTTTTTGAAACTGCACCTTTCAGCCCATGCTGCTGCGCCTTTGGGGGGTTTCTGAGGCAGCCAAGGAACCAGACGAGAAGCAGTGATTTTGTACCCATCATGGAGCATCCTAGAAACATCTTGGGTGTGACTTTCATCATACTCCTGGTCTTTGAACAGCTCCGAACGACAACTCTAAACTGCAGGAAGGTGAGCAAAATCAGAAAGCCAGGGGAGGTAGTATTGAATCACATTGCCCTGCACTGGTATTTCTTTGCTAATTGGGGGTAAAGCTGCTGTGGGCCTGCAGAGTAAGCCCAGAAGTAAATGCATGAGTATAGTCTGCCCTGGGGTCAGAGCAGGGATGCCAGGAGGCATCTGGCTGGCTAGGTGCTTGGACCATGGTGGGGGTATGGAACTAGATGATCTCTGAGGTCCCTTCCAACCCAAACCATTCTATGATTCTATGACTCTAATAACTGAGCTGGGCTGCAGAGCCAGGGGTGGTCACACGTGCAACACGTGCACACGCCCTCAATGTCAGGAACGTAATGCTTTCAACTAATATTGATCTTTCCTTACTGCCCTTCTACTCTTTCCTCCTGCCAGTCTAGATGAAAAAAAGCACAGATTGTTTCCTTACAGCTGCGACAAGGAAAGACCAAGGGAGGAAAGTTTAATCAATATCATCAGGGCTTGAAATGCAGAAGGATTGCAAGGAAAAATACAGATGCTTGTGCCTCTGCAGATAATATGGTAATTGCATGTTCAAAATGCTTGTGCGCACCAATGTGCCAGCTGCCCCACTGCTCGGGGAGACATGAGTTCATGCAGTTCCCCGCTGTTGTGCCCCCAGGGCAAGTTAGTGAGTGTTGCGGTTGTGAACACTCAGTCCCATCTTCAGGAAGACAGAGTTACACTCAGGAGTTCCTGGCACTTTTATTGATACTTCTCCCATACAATGCCTTGACCACCTGGCACAGTAGTTATTTTACCAGCTTGGTTTTGGTAAGTCAGAAGTAAGAAGGTATGGAATTAACAACAGAAAAGCTTTATCCCTTTCAGGAATGTGTTTCACCAGGAATTGAGAGCTTGTCCCAACGTGCAGTGCCTGAGTGCCAGAAGTCTATTGCCAAGGATGCAAAGCTTCCTGCTCCTGCAGCGTGGTTGCACTAAATACCGAGCACGAGCAGCTGATCTTGTTTTTTCCCTCAGTTTTCAAGGTTGTCCCACAGACAGTAGTGAGATCTCTACACGGGGATGCAGCGTTAGATTTGAACTCTGTGTCACCACTATGTACTTCACTCTTGCATGAAGAGTACGTAGGTAAGGAACATATGGTGTCTTCTTACAGACCCAGAAATGTGAGTTTCAGCTTCCCTTTATGCCTCTACTGAAGGTTAATCAAGTTTCATGGTGGTGTGAAGAAAAAGTCCCTCATCTGAAGAGCTAATAATGCAGGTAAATAGCATTCAAAGGCAATGAAAGTGAGGCAAGTAGACGTCCAAACCAAGAGCTGAATAGGAAAACTGAGTGCCCTTCTAGCCTGTCCAGTGTTGGTTGGATGTTGGTCTCAGTGCTTGGGTCCCTGGAACTAGTAACCTTTGATAAATAGGATATAGGAAAGTGGTAGCTAGCTTAAAAAATTCGTATCACTGTGTTTAAAGGAGAGGAGAAGGTAAGTACCTTATGGTGAAGTCTCTTGGTGTGGTTGGCTTATTTTTTTTAAACATACTTATTTACTTATCCTAAAAGCATGGGTGCTGGACAGATGAACTGTGGTGTATATGGCAGTAGTAAAAGGGATGGAAAAGGCAGGCAGGAACATGTAGTTGGGGGCGTGGGAATCTTTTAAACTGGATTTGCCTCTGGAGATGGAGATGTTGTCATCTGAAACTGCCCCCTTCAACATTTGTGTATCCGGACAGTCATTCTCCTTCCCCATATCCTGTGGGATAACCCAGCTGATTTTGTAGTA
The DNA here is from genome assembly GCA_013400195.1 of Aramus guarauna. Taxonomy (NCBI): domain Eukaryota; kingdom Metazoa; phylum Chordata; class Aves; order Gruiformes; family Aramidae; genus Aramus; species Aramus guarauna. The sequence continues at coordinate 47,561 of VXBL01003178.1, forward strand.
GTTTTCTGCAGTTAAACAGCAGCTGCTGCTTGGCTTTCCACTTTCTCCTCTGTGCTGCACAGAGCGTGTGGATCATGGGACAGGTCATTCCTGGGCAGCACCCTGTTCTCTCAGTCCTGTTGCAGCTCTGCTCCCCTTGGCTGGGATAGCAGTCCCTGGCATTCATGTGGGTTCTCTGCCTGGGTCTGCTGTCTTCCTGCTCTCACCCTGCTCATGAGGAAGAGGACTTCTAACTACGCAGAGCTAGTGGGATAACTTGACAGGAAATTATCATCTACCTGTTTTGGGCATCATGGAAGACCCAAAGTGGCCCTACAGGATGCAAGAGACAATTACACTTTTTGTGGGAGTGGTGGGTTAAGTAATACGTGAGGGCTTAGAATTGCAGAAGGTGATTATCTACTGACAAATTCCTCCTATCCTGTCCTCTAACATTTGTTCTGTACATGCTCTCTTACAGAGAAACTGTTCTGCAAACATTATAGAGAGCTGTAATGTATTAAAATTAGGTTTAGATTAGCATCCTCCCACCTGGAAATCCAGGTGCTTTACTTATCATGACTTGAGCTCTCCGGAGCTTGGAGACAACCATAAAGCTTCTGTGAACATCCTTAAATAGCTGTTCTGCACACATAAATGCTGCTCCTTTGAAATCAACTACCTAATTTCCAGAGCAAGTGATATGTATTGCTGTGCATAGCTCTCTCCTTCCCTGGGTATGAATTGCCCTATTCTTGTGCTGAAGAGCATGGACCAAGGCCCAGAGTGGCAGTTTTTGTATTACATACTTCTGTCTGGTCGAATGTTCCTTCTCCATTTAGTGGAAGGTGCAAGTGGGGTAAGATAGAAGAAATGCCATGCTGGAGAAAAAGAAAAAAAAAAAAAAAGGAAACAGCGTGTGGAAGATTTGAAAAATAATCAGTGGTTGTCACTTGGAGGTGTCCAGATAAGATGGTGGAGGGGTAACTTACAGTGTATCAGTGTTCCTGTAATGGTTTTAAACTGAAAGAGGATAGATTTAGGTTAGATGTTAGGAAGAAATTCTTCACTGTGAGAGTGGTGAGGCACTGGAACAGGTTGCCCAGCAAAGCTGTGGCAGCCCCCTCCCTGAAAGTGTTCAAGGCCAGGTTGGATGGGGCTTTGGGCAACCTGGTCTGGTGGAGGGTGTCCCTGCCCATGGCAGGGGGCTTGGAACTAGATGGGCTTTAAAGTCCCTTCCAACCCAAACCAGTCTGTGATTCTGTGATTCTATCTGTTATCCTAACAACTCTCCAGCTCATCACGGGGGTATCATCTCCCCAGGTGTGGAGTATATCAGTTATTTTTAAGGGCACCCTGAAATCTAAGCTGTGTCTTCAGCTGGTGTAGGGTGGCATAGCCACATGACGTCAGCAGAGCTCTGAGGTCATTTATGCCAGCTGAAGTCCTGGTTTATTGTCTGATTGCCATAAAACGCCCCACGCGTTGGTTTGAAGTGGCGAGTACAGAGCTCTGCATCCAAGGGAAATTTTAGGGGAAGCAGAAATAAAACAAAACTCGCTCGCTGCAGCTGGCATCCTGCCAGGGTGCTGGGATTAAGCCGGTTGATAAACAGCATGGCTGGCATGGCCCTGGTTGTAGCTTTCCCCTTAATCCACATGGCATGGTTCTTCCTGAGCAGCCTCCTGAGCCTTGGGGTCAATATCACTTCTGAGGAAGAAAAGCTGATGATGAAGGGGCTGGTTGCCTGGTGTTCCCTTCTTCTGGCTTATGTGGTGGGAGGCTAATTGCAGAAAGTTCCCACCTTGGGGCGAAAAAAAACGTGGAAAAGACAAATGGGGAAAAGATGATTGGATTTTTCTGTCAGCCTGAGGAGGTGAATAGTTGGAGTGTGGAGTTTATTGTGAAATGGAGGCCTAACCCAGTGGTCTTTGAAATCAATAGAAAGCCTCTGACTGGCTTCAGTGTCTCTCTGTTCTAAGTAAGGGGTAGATCATGGAAATAGGAGAGTAAAATGATAACAGGCTTCAGACCTGGAGAATGCACACTTATCATGGGCTCTACAGAGATGCAGTTAGCTGTCTAGGCTCATAGAGAGACAAAATATTGATGTTTGCCTTAAGGGAAATGATTTAAACAAACAAACAAACAAACAAACAAACAAAACCAAATAATGCTTTCGGGGGAATTGGATGGAGGTGTCTGCAAAGGACGAGGATTAAAGACTTGGTTCTGCCGGTTGCAGTCCCGCCCAAACCTGAGTTTAGAAGCAATGTAAAATAGTGCAAGGAGCAGACGAGCCAGTTCCAGTTCTACAAGGAGATGGTGGGTATCATTAGCCAAAAGGTAAAGGAGACTAAATAAAAACAACCGATAACTTCCTATTGTCTAGTCAAAGAACTGAAGAGATGTGTAGAGAGTATACAGGATGGAGCAAACCCAAGTTGGCAGTAAATTTATGACAGACAGGTTGTCTTGGGAGTCTTCAATCTACCTGGATGTCTGCGCAAAAATCAGCCATCTTATACATGAGGCATCCTATAACTACAGCAGAAAATCAGAATAGCCCATGACATACACTGAGGGTGTTGCTTTGCATACGTACACCTGAACAATGCCTGTTACTATGGCGATGGGTACTACAGAAAGCATTTGTATGGGTTCCTTGACAATTTGTAATCCGGGGGGACAGAGGGTGATCTGAGAGGGGGTCTTTGCCGGATGGATAGCCTCTAGAGAACACCCTTACAGGGACTAATGGGTCTTCACTGGAGATCTTTGATTCATATGTTGAATTTATATTCTTTAAGAGAAATAAAATGAGCTCTGAACACCCAACCTCTGCAGCTATGGTTTTCGGTGGCAAATGGCTAGACTTTGGCTCAGAAACTTACGGGCACATGAGTAAATACCCTGGATTTTACATTTAGTGAGGCCCATCAGGTATTTAAATGTGTATCTGCTTTTAAACAGCAAAATCCATTATGTAGGTGAAATTAATATCTTTGGAACAGCCAATGAACTGACAGACTCATGGAGGACTGGAGGGACCTCTGGAGATCATCTAGTCCCCAACTAAAGCAGGGTCAGCTAGAGTGGGGTTGCTGAGGGCCACATCTAGCTGGGGGTTGAATGTTTCCAAGGATGGAGACTGCACTGTTCCAGTGTTGACCACTCTCACAGTAAGTTCCTTACATTTAAATGGCATTTCCTGTATGCCACTGTTCCCATTGTCCTGTCAGTGGGCACCACTGAGAAGAGTCTGGCTCCATCTTCTTTACATTCTCCTGTCAGATATTAATACACAGGGATAAGATCCCCCTGAGCCTTCTCTTCTCCAGTCCCAGCCCTCTCAGCCTCGTCTGGTGTGACAGATACTCCCATCCTTTAATCATCTTCATCGCCCTTAGCTGGACTCGCTCCAGTATGCCCATGTCTTTTGTACCGGGGAGCCCAGCCCTGCATGTCTTGGCTACAAGAACTGTCCTTTGGAGGCCATCCACATTGTCCATCAGAAAATGATCAAGGGAGGCAGGATCTGGACCTGTGTGTCCCAATATCCAGCTCTGACAGCAAGGCCATGTTTTCTAGCCAGGCTTGGAGATGGTTCCCTTCTCTGGCTTCTCTTCCTTGCTGTAATGAAAACCCGGTTGGACCGATTATCAGAAGTGGAGAAGTTGATGAGTCACAGTCTTGTAGAACAGTGCAATTTTGTGTGGAGCTCTGTGCTGATCTGCCTACCTATCTCAGGCAAAATTTATTTATGGCACTCTCCAAAGTGATACTGTAATATCCTTTTCTAGCCCACATTCCCTCTGGTGCCTGCTCACTACGAGATCTCTTCCCCCCCGCAATGTGTTAAATAAGATTATAGCATATTGAGGTTGAAGGGAGCGGGATATTGTTAGGATTTTTATCATCAAATTACTACTTTAAGCAAACTGGAAGTCTCTGATCAGTCATGTAGAGCACAATGTACTGGTCCTGGCCTTGACGTCCTCTCTTCTTTCCAACCCCCAGCAATTTCAGTGAGGATCCAGAGGTTACCTGAGGTAAAGGTGGAAAACATATTGGTGTGAACAGCTGCTCCTGGTGCAGGCTTCTTCACTCTCAGGGAGGGTTCAGAGGCAATAGATTTGTCTCAGTGAAACATTTCTCCTGCTTGGTAAGTCGTGCTTCACTAATGTACTCATCTACCAGGAGGCTATTTTCAGCTTATGCCCATCCCAAAAGCAAAAGCACATCTCCTCACTCCTCCCCAGCCCCTTGCTCTGCCCTGGGAGGGCTGGTGGAGGTATCTGATGCCTGCAGGGAAATGTGGATGTTTCACCATCTTCTTCTTCTTTAGTGCAGTGTGAGAAAAGTGATGTGCTGAAGGCGCCTATGGCAGGCAGAGCTGGCCGGCCACTATTTTCTCCTTTTCTGTTGCAGGCATAAAGGTGGTCAAGTCACATTTAATTTTGATATAAAATCAGGATGCATTTGGAGGCAAATTCAGTGTGCTGCCTAGCAGGGGACCTGCATTGCCTTCGTTACTGCTAAGTTTAGTTTGCAAAGTGCAAGTGATAAAGTGCTTCCCTGCTTCAGAAGAAGTCCGATGTCTCTCTTTGTAAAGCGGGTTGGTGGATGCATGGTGATGATGTTCCTTTCACCTCCTGAAATACTGAATTTGCCTTATTTTGATTCATGTCATCTGTCAATCAGGATACAGAGGCTATTCAGTCTAATACCCCAAAATTAAACCCAGACGCAGCAGTGAAATGGTTAACAAGAAGGGCAAGGGAGCACAGAGAGATGGAGATGAAAGGGAGATGAAAACGGGATTATCCAGGACAAGTTGTTTCGGTTTGCTGCAGGGGGATGAGTCACTGGTGATGGTGGCTAATGTAGATTTCGAGAGATGTGCATCTTTTTTTCCTGAGTGAGATTTTCTATGGAAAATGTGGTTTAAATGTGGACTAATGTCAAATGATGCAATGGAGACGGTAAAGTGCATATGTTAAACTGAACAGCTCCGTGGCCGGCCACCCGGTGAAAGGATTGATGGGTTATTTATTGCAGATTATATGACAAGGGAAGAAATCTGGCTCATCAGGGGCTAGGGAAATTAAATGTTATTCTCCTGTCACGGTAGGTGCTGAATTCAGTCTGTTACCTCCTGTTACCTCTTTTGATGAGCATGCAAAGCAGCCTGTTGCTCGGTGGATGAGACCAGCTTTTTGGACTTGTAGCTGACTAATTTTGAGGGCAGCAATAACATTTCTGCTTATGAATTTCAGAGCATAAAATGTTTTCTGCATAGATCAAGAAAGATGACATCCCTGCCACGTAAAATATTGATTACCCATTATGGAAGTGTTTTTACATAAAGAGAGCTTCTTTGAGCCATCAGATAATGGTGCTATTGGAAGCATGGTACTGAAGCAGACCTGCCTTTTTTTTCCTGTTTTGTGCAAAATTTTGACTTCCCAAGGTTGCACCTCTATAGGGGTATCCTATGCTCTAACAGCTACCAAAACCCAGACCTAAATGGACTTGGCTGATGCTCATGGCCATTGGGGACTGTTGCTATACAAATGATTAATAATGATATCAACATTTGGCAGATTTTGATGAGAGCATTGAGGGTGGCCTTATGGCCATTCTTGCTGCGTTACGTGGTGCAGATAAGTGCTAACAAGTACCAAAGTGGGTAGAGCTGAAGAGATGTGACTGATGCTTTTCCAGTGGAGACACAGACTAGAAATACAAATCTAGCTTATGGTAACATGCAGCTAAGCTTTTTTTTTTAATTTATGTGCAAACTGTTTGCTTTTTCCTGGAGAGACGTTTCTTCTTCTGTAAAGAACCTGGTGGCTAGAACCCGACAATGGGGTTCATTGCATTTGGCTTATAAAAATATTTCTTATATATCAGCAAAGATTAAGGACCTGAGTCTGCTCCTACTGAGACGGCTGCGAGGCAGCTGAGTCCCAAGCACTCATCATTACGAAGCGATTTGGTAAATCTGAATGAGATCAGCGGTTGTTGAGAGCAGCCTAAAAACCACCACAGACGAGGCAATCTGAATGCAACGCTGAATAGATGGGACATATTGCTTTATGCAAGAGACAGTCATACGGAGTCAGGACATGGGCAAAAAGCAAGGCTAACCAGCTTAGGAGACAATTAGGCTGTGGCTGAGCGGAAGGATGGTTGTGTGATTTAAATATGGGCAGAGCTGTCGGATTGGGGTTCTGCTCTGAACTCTGCCGCAGGCTCCTCCGTTCACTGCTGATGCTCTCCCCAGCACAGCCTTGTCTCTGCTTCAGAGCTGCCGGAGTACAGGGGTGGCCATACGGGGAGCAAAATGTTTTGCTAAAGACTTTGAGCTCATTGCGAAACCAGTCAAGCCTTGGATGAGAGAGGGATGCTGGCAGCAAGGCTGGTTCCCACAGTATCTTTAGCTATATACGCATATATATGTGTGTGTATATATTTATATAGCTATGAATGTATGTGTAACTGTAAGGCTGTTATTCTTGCCTCTGCCTATTGCAGACTTGGAGGTGCTTTTCAGAGATGGTAAGGGAGGTAGGACCGTAGCTGTACCCTCACCTTCTCCACCCTGATCTCTCCCAATGTCTCTGGCTGGCCCCAGAGACAAGATGAGGGGACCTGCACCAGGGTCTCCAGCAGTCTAAAGCAAAAGCTGAGATTCTGCCTGTTTTATAGCAAAAAGTCTTCTTAAACAAGGAATTGGTGGTCTTTTGGGTAGAGGAAACTGCTCACTGCGATCATCTAGCAGAATGGTAGCCCTTTTGAAACACCACTGGTACGTGGCAGACCTGTATTGGGAAAATAGATCAATGACCTGCTCCAAAAGCAGTATTTGCCAGCAGGTTTTATGCCAATGTGTCTGAGTCAGTGGTCTGCACATGGGGATTTTCTGGGTTTCCTGATGCAACCCCAGTGACCAGTAAAGCCCAGCAGTGCAGAAGCCAGTGCTGGTCTTTGGAGGTGGCCAGTCTTCCTGCCACCGCTCACCAGCATCATGGAGGGGCTGAAATCTTTTGCACGATGACCTCAGGAAGCTCCAAGTCACTCATGCTTGTCTTGTGCACATGGAACAGAGTTTGCTATGGAAAAGGGAAGGGAAAGGGAGGGACAGATGGGAAAGAAAAGTGGCAGGTGGGAGAAGAGAAATAAGGCAAGAGAAATAAGCAGGACAGACTTGGAGACAGTGGTGGCCAAACATGCTAGCCAGAACATGCCAGGAGGAAGCAGAGATCAGGACCAGCCATCACAACATCCCTGGGATCCCTCGCCAGTCATTTCTCCCTGGAAAATAGGAGGACAAAGAAAATAGGAGGCTCACTGACTTCATGTCATCCGAGGAGCCTCCAGCACAGCGTCGTCAGCCGTAGCATGTCATTGCTGACCTTCTCTACCCTGAGTCAAACTTTGTCCTCTCTTCGTTTGGAGCCCCTCTCTCAGATGGGCCAGAGAAGATCAGACTGCCAGAAGCCAGAGTGTGAAGGGCTCGACAGGCCATGATAGCCACGTCCTGCATGGCCAGGAGCAAAAATGAACGTGACATGGCTCTCCAGCCAAAACACGAGAAAATGCAAGGAGCTCTAATTTGTCAGTTGGGCAGAGCTCTGTTGACCTGAGGAGTGGGAGGTGACACCCCATGGCATAGCCACTGTTAGGGGAGAGAACGGCGTGTCCATGTGCTCAGCCCTTCTCCGCATCAGTGGGGCAGTTATTTCCAACCAGTCCCCCCTCCCACACACATACCAGAAAAGATCTGCCAAATAAGCTCAATTAGCTATTTGACTGCAAAAGCCAGTGAAATAGTAAGTTTGGCAAAGAACAAGTTTTCTGGAAATTAATTACCTAAAATTCAACCTCTGCCTGGGTTAGGTCCTGCAGATTCCAGTACAGCATTTGCATTGCCTGATGGATTTCTCACATTGGGAATTGCTCTCTCCTCATTTTAATTATGGCCACTTTTAACAAATGCAGTAAGGAACACCCTTTAAAACCAAGTCAGGCAGCTCTTCCCCCTGCACCTTTCAAATACGGGCAATGAGGCCGTTGATCTTGCCACCTTGTTACATCCAGAGATCATAAAACGAGACTTGTATTTAAGCAGATTATGTAGTTTTGCTCAGTGGCTTCACGTGGAGAGCGGAGACTGTGAGCCAAGATTTCTGGTTCCCTGCATTGCCTGTTGGCAATGGCTAGGCTCTTCCGCAGCGTGTGGCATGGCCACCTGTTTTATTATTTGGTAGAAAGCTGTGACTTCCTTCGAATGCACCTTCCTGGGGGCCTGTCCTGGATCCCTCCCAGAGAGCTGAATTTCTTCCCTGTTTATTGCTTTCCTGGTTTCTTTATAAACTTCAGTCTTTAAATCTGCAGAATGCAACTGGAAAGATACTACACAGAGGAGCTTAGAGATTGCAGCTTGTGTGTGAATCCCCCTGGACTCTTGGCATGACCTCCAGATACGCTGTAGCTGCTAGGAGATGAGTAGATGGCTTCATGCCATGATATCAAATGTGCAACACATCCTGCAAGCAAAAAGAAGAGACTGAAGTTGTTGTACCCTATTAAGAAAGGGGAGTCCCCCACCCATAGCTTCACTAAGGGCAGGTATTCAGACTTGATTATGCTGTTACCAAAAAAACCCAAAACTATATTACCAGGAAATGCACAAAAAGCAGTGGGAAGGCAATGCAAAACACTAGTGGAGGGTTAAATCTGGAGAGTTTGTCCAAAGGATGAGTAAAAGTGCTTGTGCTACCTAGCTACAAAAAATGTAATGGATGTGAAAACTGAAGGGGTAAGGTAAAGTATGTAAATAGAGGGGAATGATTAGGCTTGGTCAAAGGGCATAGCACTTAGCAGTAATGGGGGGAAATTACGGAAGGTTATAATCCAGGTTGAGTACAGTACAAATTTGCAGTCAGATGTGTTAGTTTAGAGAATAACCTCCCACGGAGATGTGTGGCACTTAGTTGGCATTTTGTAGCTAGGTAAGTGCACAGAAGGGATAAGGGTGAGTGGACATCTGGAGAAAGGAATGGTCTGTGAGCAGGTCTGTTGAGATATGAACGCATGTGAAGCCGCGGTGTGAGGACCTATGGGTATTTTGACCGTAAATAGTATGAATGGAAGAACTGGGAGAATCCAGTGGGATGGCTTCCCAAGCAGCTATGCTCAGGACGAGTCTTATGGGAAAAATCACAAATCAGCAGGGTTTATGGAACTTCTTTTTGTCCAGTGTTTGCTGTTCAGAGATCCACAACCATTTTCACTTATTGGACAGGCACCACTATTCCAAATTTATGGAGGCAGTAACGAGAAGACTTGGAAGGCCAAGACTCTCTGCAGTCACTTATTTGGTTAGCAGCTCACTCAAAAAAAAAATACTCTTTCTTATCATTTAGGCTTTTCTCTGAAGCATACTATCTCTGAAGCTCCTATGTTTTTTTTTATTTTCAATTTCCAATTGGTACTGGAACGTAGTGTAGCAAAGTGCTGCTGGGAAGCTGTCTCTTGGAGGGAGAGTAATCTCCAACTTTATCACAAGAAAGATTGCACCTGTCAGATTTCCAGCACAACTTTTGAGACCTTTTAAAATACTTTTTAAAAATATTTGAAGTTGTGGATGTTTCTCCAGACCAAAAGGAGGAGAAGAACTCATCCCTGAGGAGAAGGACTTGGGGGTATTGATTGATGAGAAGCTCAACATGAGCTGGCAGTGTGCGCTTGCATCCCAGAAAGCCAACCGTGTCCTGGGCTGCATCAGAAGAAGTGTGACTAGCAAGTCAAGGGAGGTGATTCTGCCCCTCTACTCTGCTCTCGTGAGACCCCACCCGGAGTTCTGCGTCCAGATCTGGGGTCCCCAGTACAAGAAAGACATGGAGCTGTTGGAGCAAGTCCAGAGGAGGCCACAAAGCTGATCAGAGGGCTGGAGCACCTCTCCTATGAGGACAGGCTGAGAGACTTGGGATTTTTCAGCCTGGAAAAGAGAAGGCTCCAAGGAGACCTTATAGCACCTTCTAGTACCTGAAGGGGCTTACTGGAAAGCTGGAGAGGGACTGTTTATTAGGGAGTGTAGTGATAGGACAAGGGGTAATGAGTTTAAGCTGAAGGAGGGTAGATTTAGATTAGATGTTAGAAAGAAATTCTTTACTGTGAGGGTGGTGAGGCATCGGAACAGGTTGCCCAGAGAAGCTGTGGATGCCTCCTCCCTGGAAGTGTTTAAGATCAGGTTGGATGGGGCTTTGGGCAGCCTGGTCTAGTGGAGGGTGTCCCTGCCCATGGCAGGGGGGTTGGAACTAGATGGTCTTTGAGGTCCCTTCCAACCCAAACCATTCTGTGATTCTGTGATTCTATGTGTGAGATCCTTTCAACAATCACCCTGGCAATTTCACCCAGGAAACAGCAGCTTTTTGACTTCCTATTGTACCTGTTGTTACGCCCAGTGTGAAGGAGCTGCTATATTCAAAATTTACAGGAAGCCACAAAGTTCACGTGTTCATTCATTTATTTTTCATCTATGCAGTGAGCAGAAGGCTGCCAACAGCTGTTGCACCAGGATCCAGGGAGGGAGGCAATGGCAGCAAGTCAGGGGTTACAAATGAGTCTCTCCTCTGGTTGGAAGTGTAGCAGAATTTCCAGGTGAACAAGTCAGAGGCAGAGACATCTGTAATTTTTAACTAGCAGGTCTCTAGCTTAGTCTAATGAAGAGTCAGTCTGGAGCCCTGAAGAAATGTCCAGAGAACCACAACACTTTTAAGTCTGCAAATTTTCAAGCAATTGTGAATTTGTCCTGAACAGAGAAGTCCAGTGGTGACAAGAAACTACATTTTATTTTCTTTCCTTGCTCATTTGATTTTCCTGTTTATTCTTAGCATCACATACAAGTCACAGTCATTTTCCCAATCTCTTTAAAACCCTAGAATCCAGTTCTGCTCATTCTTCACTCTGTATTTGTTTAATATGTGCAAGCAGAAGCTGGTTGATAGAACATGCTACTGAACTGAATGAGGCTATCGCAGCAGAAAATGGGTTTATTTTTCTCCTTAATGACAATTGAGATAAGTAGGCAATGACTCCTGGAAGATTTTGCGTAGAGATCACGGAATTACAGGCAGCTTTCCTCCCATAGTTCCCCTCAAAGCCTCAGCCTTGGTACTAAGGTGTCATGTTCATGTGCTTTGATCTCTTGGTACCAATGATGTTACACAGTGAGATGCATTTAGGACTTGGAACAGAGTGGCCAGGAAGGACTTGTTGTTCAAAGATCCTGTGTTGATTATCAGACCCTCGAATGTTAGTAAAAAAGTACTACTCAAGCACCACACCTCTAAACCTGAACAAAACCATGGAGCCGTGCCCTTCCCCTCAATCTGTGTGTAGTGTTGATTGATGACAACGCAGGAGAAGGTATCTCTCTTCCCTAAGGCCCATGTTTGAACATACTGGTCTCCAGATTAGTATCTGGAGAGACAGTGCCTCCAAGTCCATGAGCATACAACGGCGCTAGCATGATGTTGGTGTGAAGACAGGCTTTGACATACATGCAGACGGTAAGCCCAGGTAACTGCTGCAGATGGTGGCTGGTGTCATGGCTAAGACACCAGGAGTTTAACCAGCTCCACAAGATTAGGTTAAAGAAAAGCTATGCAGTGTTAAGACTTCCGGGACTGGCCAATGAAGAGGATGTATAATACACAGTGGTATGTCCCCAGATCTGTATATGACTATATTGGACAGCCTTTACTGCTTAACTTAGCTGCACTGACTTTGTAGGAGCAAATATCTTAGGCATGCAAACAGCAAGATCTCCTTCCTGTCTGAGATGGGATTTTTTCCTAAATTGGTTAATGCCAATTGCCCATGCTTCCCGATAAGCTAAATAACTGCAGTTGGGATCATCTTCATGGAAATTTCCATATGCCCCTTGCAGAGAAGCCAATAACCAGCTGTCGAGCAATGAACCTCAGCCCAAACACCCGACCAGGACGGCTGCTAAATGGGTATGGAGGGAATGATGACTCCAGATCCACATCCAGCTCCTGCCTCTGTGTGACTGCAGGGTTGCATGACCGCTTGCACAGTGGGCTTGGGCTTCTGCAGCATGGCTGTCCCAGTAACACAAGAAGCTCCCAGGTGAAGATATGTGAACTGCTGCTGTCAGACTGCCCATAAATTCAGCCCAATTAGGGATGAGGAGGATGTCTTCTTCATTTAGAGCCCATCCCTTTTTCAGTGCAGAGGTGGAATGAAGTGCTGTGATCATCAGTGCCAGGTTACTGTAGCTCTTCCTTCATGGCCAGCAGTCTTTGAAGGTGGTCTTGCCTCCTCCAGCCCCTACAGTGCTCCCATGATCAACAGCAGGGTGGGCTTTGCTTTTGTCACCTATCAGCTCCACAGCAATACAATGTTTATTGCAGCTTTGTTCTTTCTTTCTTTGAAACGTAGCCAGTGTCTCCCATTTCCTTTATGCTACTCAAGAAGTAGTAGAGATGGTGTATGTAGAGTAGAAGTTTGCAGTTACCTAATCTGCAGCTTGAGACAAGTAATATATGTCATTCAGGAGTATAGAGAGTTGTTTTGTTATTATTTTATTAAAAGTGCATTTTTTGGTAAAGGGGATCCTTAGCCAATAATCAAATAAGAGAAGCTGCAGATCATTAGGAAAACAATAAAGGATCAGACTAATGACTCTTAGGGCCTCATTTGCTCTCCAGTTAATTAAACAGACAACACAGATGCTGCTGCTGTTAATAATATCATTCAATTACTGTGCTGCTAAGTATTATGGTCCCTAGGAAACCATTACCCAGTGCTGATTGAGAAGGGGAACTGTGAAGGGCTACTTAGGGGACAATAAACCATGTCTCTCTTGGAAAGGGGGCTGAAAGCAGCGTTTACTGGAGACACTAGGTGCTCTGGTACAAGTAGGTGCAAGGTTGTTTGAGGTGATGGAGGAGCTGAAGGGGTAATCAGAAAAGTGGTGCTCCTGGCCCAGGTGTGCTAATGAAGCTCAGAGCAGCCCGTCAGGGGTGAAAGGGAGGCATTTTGGGGAAGAAGAGGCTGGGGAGGAAGTCTCTTTTCATGTGGAAAGAAGAGAGTATGTGTGTATAGCAGCCAGGAGATGGATGGTGAATAAAAGGGAATTGGAAGTGAATGTATCTCAACACCCCTGAGTATACTAACTACTCTCTGAGGGGGATGTCATAAAAGCCTCACTGAGCAGTGCAGGCAATAGATTGACTTGTCTGATATTTCCACCCTCCTAGTTTGAGGGCGAGTGTAAAATCTGAGGCTGGCAGTGGAAGACCTCATGTCAGCCCTTGGGAGGACTCATTAAACTCAACTTTCTCATCCAGGCATTGCAGCCACAGGGGCTATTGAGCTGAAGGAGCACAGCGCGGTCCCGGATGGCTCCTGTTCGTGGCACAAACCTGCTTCCCTCGGCATCCCTCGAGTGCGATGCACAAGGGTATGAGAGGGCAGAGGATAGGTGTTGAAAGGAAACCTAGACCTTCCCCAGAATCCTGACGTCTCCTTGCACCCTTTCCCCTGTCCTATTCTATCGGGTATCTCTCATTTCACCCACAAGGGCCAGAGAATGCTCATTGTTTTCTTTTTTTCTCCTTTTCTCTGTATTGGCTTGTGCAAAAGGAGCCTTTGTAGTATTTATCTATACTGTGGCAGCAGCTGGAGACCCTGACCGGGGATGTAGAGGAACTTGTATGCTGTGATACTCAAGCTGGCAGGTAACAACAGCCTGGGGTTAATGGTCTGCGTACCTGGTACTTTCAGCTGTTCTTTGGTCCCCGGGAAATGCCTTGGGTCATGATCATAATAGCTTAAGTAATACGAAGAGATGTGTTGGAAAATGCGTGGCGGTAGCTCCGTGTAAGAAAACTGCTCCTGCAGGGCTGCACCGACCTTTTGAACACGGTGCCTGTATCTGGCTACCTCTTTGTGGGTTCCCAGGGCCAGCGAGTGAATGTGAGGGCTTGGGGTGCTGATGCTCCATCCGTAAGGAGCTATGGCTGTGTCGGGGGCTGTACTGCTCTGTGGTGACACCGAGCTGCATCGTAACCAGCTTTGCTGCTTGCAGAGGGATCCTTCGGTGGCCTCTCTGAACACCGTGCCGAGATCAGGGTTTCAGTTTGCATGTTAAAGGCTAAAAAGATGTATGTTTGTGTGTGGATTTGTCTGTGATACAAAATGATTCCACCCCAAAACAGTTAGAAGTTAATTATATTCACTTCTGAAAGATACACTGGGGAACGTGGTCAATTTTCTTTAAAGCTCAATTTTAAAAAAAAAAAACAACAAAAAAAAACCAACCCCAAAGTTTGTATGTTTTTAATGACCCAAACTTGCATTTATTCATTCAAGTTCTCCTTTGTCACTATCTTAATATACTATGCCAAAATAATTTCAAATGGCTTTAATTCTGTACCCCCACTGAATTATTGGCTGAGCTTCTCAAATCCAGAAGGCAGAGACTGTTCTGGCCCCTGGGACTTGTAGCGTGACCTGGCAATTAGAATCTCTTTGCTCTTTGGCCATGAGCAAGGTATGGACTTGGGAACATGATGGGTTCTGAGACCTGGGCACGCACCAGTGTCTCACCAGCCCTTGGGCTGGAAGGAGGCCATGAAAGACCAAGGTCAACTCAGACCTGGTGGTGTTGCCAGAGGGTGGACCTACTACTTCATCCTCAGACTGGGACCATCTGGGTGTTTTCAGCAGCTCCATCTCACCTGTGTGCTGTGAGGGCTATGTAGCACCTCTTTGTGGAGAGGGGGGAAGTGTCTTGGTGGCCAAGGCACTCCATGTTCCTTGGCCCAAGGCAGTAGCCAAGGACAGCGCAGTATAAGACTGAATCTCTCAGGATGTGTCCTAGCACTGTGGCAAAATGAGGCAAAGAAAAGTTTATGTACATGGATACAGTGAAGCAAAGGAAATTTGGACTCAGTTCTGTGCTTAAAACATGGTAAATTGGGACTAATGTCAATCAGGGGAATTAAGTGCAAGAACAGCCCAGCTCCTTGCACTCACAGCTGCTGAGAAAGGAGATTTATTGTGAATTAAACAATATACTCCAGGGTGCTTTGGTGTAAACAAAGTGTCTCCTCGTTTCTGTACGATTTGTCGCTGGCACTGACCTGTCCAAAGGCAGCTCCAGATCTCCTTTGCATCAGCAGGATGGGGATCAGCTTTGCAAGGCAGGGACATGCTGCTGCGCTTGACCAGTGGCTCGGGGTGCGTGAGAGGTGGGAAGGGGCTGGGATGGCACTGGTGAGCGGGGCCAGGTCCATGCTCTGTGTCTGGGGAGATGGAAAACTTTCCAGAATACTATTTTCCTTGTGTTTCAGGTCTTTCTCAGCCTTCTAGAAAGGGGCTGGCAGCCTGTGCCTCTGAAGACACTCGTCTCCTGCAATTTCATGGGTGGTTGGTGACTGTGCAAACATTCCCAATGCTTCCGCTTTGCTTTTTGGTGGTATCAGCCACAGACCCCTCCTTTATTATGGAGGGAATGAGGACAGACTTTTTGGTTAGGCCTATTGCAATAGGACAAAGGGTAATGGTTTTTAACTAAAAGAGGGTAGATTCAGACCAGATACAAGGAAGGAATTTTTTATGATGAGGGTGGTGAAACACTAGAGCAGTTTGCCCAGAGAGGTGGTAGATGCTCCGTCCCTGGAAACATTCAAGGCCAGGTTGGACAGGGCTCTGAGCAACCTGATCGGGTTGAAGATGTCCCTGCTCATTGCAGGGGGGTTGGACTAGATGACTTTTAAAGGTCTCTTCTTACCCAAACTATTCTATGTGTTTGTGACTTTCTAGCTGGCTTATCTCATCACTGGCATCCTGCTTCTGTCCCAGGAGTAGAAATATTAATTAAGATCATCCCCATCATGAGTACCTCCATGCGTGCTTGCAGGGATGGGACCTCTCTCCAGCAAGGCTTTGGCTTTGGCACCTCTGCCCATTGCCCAGCTACCATCCCGTGGCTGCAGCCTGCTGAGATCTGTGGGTCTCTGCCCCCACCTCAGCTGCTCCTTCCTCTGATGTTTCTTTGCTCACCCCTTATTGTCCTAAAGGCTTGTCTTGCACATAAGCTGCCACAGACACGTCTTTAACCAGGGTGATAAAACACAGCCATTAACTCTTTCTGGGTGAGTCCTCTCCCATCCCAAACAACATGTTGACATTTAATCCTTCAGCATTCCTCATTTTCAGGAAGGATTCCCTGTGGGGCATATTAATTAATTTCACTGGAGTGCAACAAGAAACACACCTGCAATTATTTTATTTGTTTATTTATAAGTATGTTTGGTTTCTACCAGTGAGGATGTGGGGAGTTGTTCATGACCTGTTACCAGTTCTGTATCCCAGTTACTGGTCTCTATTTGGACTTTGCCTGACCATTAAGTAACCTTCTTTCTGCTGAAAACCAAAGGAACATGTTCTTCTAATATATGGCTCATCCTACCTTTGTGTCGCGAATGCGATTTTGTTACAGGGCTCTGATTTAGCAGCAATTTAGGATTTATTAATATTTGAGATGGATCACAATATTAGGTTGTATAATTATTAACAGCACTTAATCATCAGCCAATTTAACAGAGCGATTCAGTGGGTTCTGTTACAATCAAAATAGCGACTTAGTTAAAGATTTGAGAACGGCAAGGGTCACCCGAAACTTACAGCAGGGTTGTGCGCACAGATGGGGGTTAAATCAAATCATATGTACAGGCAGACAAACAATCCTGCATGGCATTGCACACGCAGGCAGACAGGCAAATAGTTCTGAACTAAATTACACGTGCACGCAGTCAGTCAGCAAATAGCTCTGAACCAATTTGGTCTTTGACTCCTGGTGAAACCTGCCCTGAGAGGGGTCCCAGCTCAGGGGAGATCCTGGGTCACAGCCCGCTGCGGTCCCGGAGAGCTCCAAGGGTTTTGCTTTTGGATTGCTACCTATAGGATCTTGAGATGATTGGCTTTGGCCAGGCTTCTCCATTCTGGCCACAGTTCATGGGGAGTCATTCTGGTGGACAATTCGGATAGTGGTGGCCACGGGGTGCCCGGCCACCCCAGCTCCAGGCTGCTGTGCTTGGACCCGAGGTAACAGCAGAAAGGGAGTTTTTCCCAAAGTGTGCATGGCTTATCCTGGTGCACGGCTCGTCCGGAGGTACCGTTCAGGCAGCAAGTGGCCCAGGTGTGGCCAGAGTGTCTGGTGCCCAAGTCACTGCACTTGTATCTGAGAGAACAGCGGCGTGGGGCTTATCCTGAGATCTCAGAGTGGCCTGGGGGGCTGCACCACCACACCTTGTGTCCTGGCTGCCTTCCTTCCATGCGCATCCAGAGAATCCTCTTCTATTTGTTTTAATGTTCATTAGGCAGTTCACATCTTATCCCTACATATAAAAACTTAGCAGGCACGGATTTGTTGATTTGTCCTTTTCTCATTCCTTTTAACTGTCCCTGTCAATGCTTCCCTTGCAGTAAGTATTATTGTAATCTTGCAATAAGTTGCCAGATCTATTGCAATAAACATTAGTGTAATCCAATCCTGATATTCTTTGTGCATTTGTCATGGAGACATTTCAAGCTGCTTTTTTATCACCCCTGTGTTCTTCATACCAAATGATTCAGTTACTAATCCCTTTAATTTTTCTCCATTGTGCTTTGGAAATTAAGGACTTGGATACCTGCTTTTGCTTATTCATATTTTTAAATTAAACAGTACTGGTGAACGCTTGATCCAACAGTTCTCCATAGTGTCCTCACTGTTCATCTAAACCAAGTATAAAATAAAATTGTTTTTTACTGGCTCCGATGCTATTTTGGTGGTGGGGGAAACCTTCATCAGGGAAGACGGAGCTCAAGTATTGCTAGTAACAGTACTTCTCTACTTGCCATCTAGAAAATTGCAAAATGACACATTTCCCAGTATTATTTATCTTTCTAATAATTTCCCAGAGATCTCTTGTCATGTCTGGATCCAATGGTAGAGATCCATAACAGTTTTCCAGCAATGAAATTATATTCAGATGGATCCTGTTATATGCATGATCTTGTTTTTTAAATCTTTATGAGCTACTGTATTATTCACCTGCACTGCAGTTTTGCCATTACAGCTTTTATTTCTCTGTCAGATCATATCCCCCAGTACCACGTACCGATTGTATCGTGTTCCTGTTATCACAGAAATACTCGTTTCACATCTGGCACCAGGAGTTCTTGTTCTTCCAAGCATTCACATTGCGTACCTGCCATTTTCCATGGGCAAGTTTTCCTCATATTTTTTATTTCCTTCTCACTTTCTCTTGCTCTCTCTCCTTTCTCTTCATATCCTCCTTTCTCTTTTTCACCTCTCTCTGCTCATTTCCTCTCTTTTTCATACCCTTTCCCATCCCATCTCATCTTATTTTGCCCTTTTCTTCCCCCTCGCTTTTTCCTCTCTCGCTGTGAAATAGCTCCCATGTCCTCATAAATCCATTTGCACTTCTCTCCCCGCTTTAGGTTAGCCTGCAAAAGAGTCGCAGGGAAGAACCACGCTTTAAAGGCATTTAAGATGTGCTTAGTCTATAAAATATGGAGCACGCTCGAATACAGTGAATCTGTCTCTGCTAATGTCCCGGTATGTCAGCGAGAGTTAAACAATCAGGGTCAGCGCAGTTCGGAGCCTGTGTGCACACTGGATTACTCAAAGCCCTGCACATCACGACACTTGTTATCTCTGCCGGCCACGTTTAACTGTTTTGCTTGCGTTCCCAAATCCTGATGATTTTTACACCGAACTGCCCACCCTAGGCTACAGTTGGAGGAGGGAGAGGATGGATCCAGTCTGCGAAATGGGGGAGAGGGTGTAAGAGGTGAGAAATGATGAGGAGGGGGACAGGAGAAGAGGCTGGAAAGGATCGAGGGTGGAGAGAGGAAATGAGAGGCGAAAGTTAAGAAGGTTTTGGGGGACCTGTGATGGTCAGGATGGCGTCAGAAGGGCCATTCAGACACCCAAATGGCGCTGGAGATGGTACACTGGCCAAGACCAGCTCTAAATCTGTGCCGTATTGCGTTTCTGCATGGGAGGGGAGGGCAGGAAAGGGGGCACAAAGCGAAGAGGAGCAGAAGTATGAAGAGAAAGGCATGGGAGGAGACCCCATGGGAGGGTTATAAAATGTACCGAGTGGGCGGGAGGTGGGAGAGGAGCACCCCTGATCCCCCATCCCTGTGGCGAGGAGCCACTGTTCTCCCCCCTTCCCCGAGTCCCACTTGGTCTCCAGGGGATGCCGGCACCACCGCGGCGTTACCTGTCTGCTGCAACCCTACGAGCGCTGCCCGGCCGAGGCTTCGGCGCTCACTCCCTGCATCAGCATCGGCAGCGCTGGCAACGGCAGCAAAGCAACGGGGTCAGCTGCTGGCAAGCTGCGATAGTGAAAAAACAAAACAACAACAAAAAAAAATCATATACATAAGAAAAGGAAAATGAAACAATGATGGGTTGGGCAATTAAGCTAAAAGCATTTGAGAGTGTAATCCAGCTCTCTCTATCAATAATTCAGGAGTCCAAGATCAGTCTAATTGATTGAACACCTTCCACAGTAGTCAGCCACTAAGAAGACAAATGAAATGTCTTTTTTATTGTCAAATCTCCATCTCGCATTTGCACAGGCAAAATCCTGCAGGGCTTTTCATTTGAGGAGCTTGGGTATTTTTTTCTCTTGATGGAGATAAATTGAGGGGCCAGTGTCTGTTTTTAAACAGCAGTAAATTAAGCCGGTCTGCTCCTTTGGCTGCGGGTGGGTGGAGAAACAAGCTGTGCTGAACAGGATTCACACGTAAAACTTGTGCGGGTCATCAAAAGTTGAACCCGGTTCCCAGAGGACGTGTTATCCCTGTGTAATGAGTTGTGTGCCTAGGACACTTGGCTTTGACAGACTCCAGAGGACTACAGATCTTACCCTAAAGCCAGTGTCTCTTACCTCCCTTCCTCTAAAGAAGAACCACATTAAGATCCTTGGTTTCCTAATAGCAGTATTGATTCTTACCTTTTGATGTGACATAGATGTTCAAAGGGGGCTGGACAAACGTCTAACTTTTTTCCAATTTATGTGAGCAAACCACATTGCAGGTTATGAAAAAAAAAAAATGGTGGGTTGAAACTGTTCTGTGTTTTATAGCTTTCTTCCAAAATCATGCCAAATGCAGTCATTTGAGGGACCTCTGTGATGACAAAGTAGGGCATGCCTAGCAAATTTGCTTGATTTTTGTTTCCTTGGACCATATCCCTGAGTTGGGGAGGAGATTGCCCCAGCACTGAGAGCTGGTGGACACCAGCTCTGGAGCACTGACCATCGCTAATCAAAAGCTGATTTGGAGAAGAGGTAAAGCTTGAATTGCTACTGACGTATATACAGGTGCCTACCTGCACGGTGAAAATCTGTGTGAGCAAGGCTTCTTTAAGCCCAGATACTCACCAGTTATGCTAACACATCCTACTGTACGCACAGAGGCTCTGGGACTGGATTTTTAGCCAACATAAATCAAAGCAGCTCCTCTGGGGCATTCTGCTGACTTATAGAAGCCAAAGATCCAACCCAGGGGTGAGGGAGCAGCTCTGATTATGATGTGTGCGTATGCGTTTAATTAGGAAAGACCACAAGCTGTGTGCATGCCCCGGAGTCCCCACCGAGTTAACCTTCTCGCTGGTGTGGCACAAGTTACCTTCTGAGCAAACCCAGAGTCTGGAGATCGGGTAGCGACTTTCCTTGTCTGCTATTATTACATGTGCTTCCCCGCGGCTTGCTGGGGTGGGGGGGAAGGAGGGAAAGTGCCTAAGAGCAGTTTCTTTTTGTCTGTATTACCTATGAAACATGACATAATGTGTTTGAACGTTTGATCTAACCGAGAAGTAGTTCTTTTACTTCCTAATCTAATAACTTCATGATGTCTGTCTCCTCTTAGCTTTGCTCAACTTGACTGTGCAAATGCCACTTAATTGTGTTCTTGTGAAAACTAAAGGCCAGTAGCTTTGCCAAGGATGGCTAATTTCATAATGCACCATGCCAGAATTAATCCTGTCTGCAAAGATAAGGCTGATGGTTTATAGCTGGCAGTTATGGTCATAGAGCAACTGTTGTATAGGGTGGTTATAGGCTACGAAATTCTTTTAACTATTGTGCCTAAGGAGGCAGGTGTTTGCTATAGGCAAGACAGAGGAGAATGAAGAAGGGGTAGATGGGAATCAAAGAGAGGAAAGTGGGCAAGAAAGAGGAGGGAAATAGGACCAAAAAAAAGGGGGGGGTAACAGCAAATGGAAACAAGTAAGGGAAAGGCACAAAAATGGTGTGGTAGTGACATATACATGGAACAAGGGAAGAAAGGAATGGATATGGCCAAGAAGAAGGGAAAGGGTGTGGAAAAAGAAGTAGAGGGAAGCTGATGGGAGAAATAGAGCATTGATTACAGAAATCTACCTGAGGTTCAGTGCCGCCAAAGAATTATTTTTTTTTTTTCTTTTGAAGGATATTTTCAGCTTCTCTATCTTTTGGCCATGTGCTACCTATCTGCCTAGTAAGAAAAGCAACTTCGTTACCCAGTAGATGTGTTGATGCTTGCTGGAGTCTTCTCCTCGGGACAGGTTCTTTCAAGCTGAGAGCTGGTCCTCTGCAAAGATAAATAAAACAATGACAGGTTTATAATTCTGCTGCTGCTACACAGCCAGGAAGTCAGGAGGTCTTCAGGACTCAGAAACAGCCTCAACCTCAGGGTGAGCACTTCAAGCTGGTGACAACAGCTCCATCAAACTGCTTACAGTTTTGCAAAGCAAATGAGACCCAGCAGCAATTGAGGTAGCAAGTCTGGAAGTGGAGTTGTTACAAGACTTGCAAGCAAATCAAAAATAGCTATCGATCTGTATTGGGTTTGCATGGCAAGGTTTTGGGAGCCAGGGACTGCAGGGGTGGCTTCTGTGAGAAGAGATCAGGAATTTTCCCCATATTGGACAGAACCGGCTCCATCCGGCTCCGAGATGGACCTGCTGCTGAACAAAGCTGAGCCCATCACTGATGATGGTGGCACCTCTCTGATAACATATTTAAGAAGCAGAAGCTGGGAGAGAGGAGTGAGAAGATGTGAGAGGAACAACTCTGCAGACACCAAGGTCAGCAAAGAAGGAGGGGGAGGAGATGCTCTAGGTGCTGGAGCAGAGATTCCCCTGCAGCCCATTGAGAAGACCATGGTGAGGCAGGCTGTTCCCCTTCAGGCCATGGAGGTCCATGGTGGAGCAGAGATCCACCTGCAGCCCATGGAGGACCCCACGTCAGAGCAGACTCCCAACAGGACCTGTGGCCCATGGAGAGCAGCCCATGCTGCAGCAGGTTTACTGGTAGGATGAGTGGCCCACGGGGGACCCACACTGGAGCAGTTTGTTCTTGAAGGCCTGCAGCCTGTGGAGAGGACCTACACTAGAGCAGTTCTTGAAGAACTGTATCCCTTGGGAGGGACCCCACGCTGGAGCAGAGGAAGAATGTGAGGAGGAAGGAGCAGTAGAGATGAAGTGTTACGGACTGACCACGACCCCCATTCCCAATCCCCTTGTGTTGAATGGGGAGCAGGAAGTAGAAGAGTTGGGAATGAAGGAGTGAAGTTGAGAAGAGAAGAAAAGAGGAGTGGGGGGAAGGGGTTTTTAGTTTTGCCTTTGTTTCTCACTATCCTACTCCATTATTAACTGGCAATAAATTAAACTAATCATCCCCAAGTTAAGTCTCTTTTTCCCATGATGGTAAGTGGTGAGCAATCTCCCTGTCCTTTTTTCAAGCCACAAGTTTTTTCATCCTATCTCCCCCTGTCTAGCTGCAGAGGGGGGGTAATAGAGTGGCTTGGTGGGCACCTGGCAGGCAGCCAAGGTCAACCCACCACACAATTATGTATATGGATTGCCCAAAACATGCAGTTATGGAAACTTGACTTCCACAGAACTGTACTAAGATCCTTACTGAGAGTCCGGACTTGAGCATGTGTTTGCAACTCCAGTCCCAAACTAAAGAGTGTGAGGTAATACCACGCTGAAGGTACAGGGTATGCATGTACCCTGGTCATGCATAGCAGGGGTAGTGCTACCTTGTATAGAGGAGTTCAGGGATGAAATAAAATTAAAAACACCTGGTTGTGATATTAAAATAGTATAGTAGGACACTGTTTTCCACCCAGCAAAAGAGCAATGGTGAGGGATAGAGGTTTGAAGAAGTTTTGGTTAGTGGCTTCCCATTTCTTCCCATTCAGTTTGACTGTTGGCTGGGAATAGAAAACTGAAGTGATGGATTGCTCTGATTATGCCTAGTCAGGTGCATTAAATGGTGTCTCACTCCGCTGCCTCCTGCAATCTTGCTGCTCGGTGTGCTTATCAGGGCTGACGTGGAAAAGGTAGATGTCTGTAAACAATAAAGAAATAAAAGGCGAGGTAAAAGATCTCAGACTGGTCTCGGCAAAAGGATTTTTTGGGAACTGGAAATGTGTTGAGGAGATTAAACCAAGCCACTTTTCGAATAACTAATTGGGATATGCCTGTCAGCTTCAAGACTCAGTAGCTACATGAACCCCATCCTGCTTTTCATGGGTCATTTGTTGGAGAGATGCTTGCAGTATATGGAAAGTTTCTTTTTAGCATCCATCTGTTTTCTGCTAACATGGAGCTCAAATGCTCATCTCTAGTTGAACTCACGTGTACTTGAGTTATAATGCTGTGAGTTCAT
Organism: Aramus guarauna; assembly: GCA_013400195.1. Lineage (NCBI taxonomy): Eukaryota > Metazoa > Chordata > Aves > Gruiformes > Aramidae > Aramus > Aramus guarauna. The sequence continues at coordinate 71,323 of VXBL01003178.1, forward strand.
AGTCACCAAGAAAGGTTACTCCACTTTCATTAGTGTGAGACAAAATAAGATCCCATGGATTTTTAGTACTGCAAAATAAAGACAGGTAGGTTCAAGGTGCAGTACTTTATTCCAAGTTTTGTGTCAGTGCTGTCTACAAGATCTGTCTAAAATTGCATGAAATACTACTCAAAGTCTGTACAAATGGAGCAATGAACTTCTGTGTTTCTGTATCTAAATTTGGGCTGTTAATGTATAAGAAAATTGAATTCAAGCTGGAAAGGTGCAAAATGCTGTGAAAGTGAAACTGTCTAATGCGACAGACTAGCAGTGGCTGGTTTATTCATCCTAGTGATAAAAAAAAAAATAAACCAACAGGCTGGTGAGATAAGGCTGATCGTTATTGATCTATGGGAGTAGGGAGGACAAACTGGGAGGATTGCTGTTTGAGCTAAGGACTTTACTTTTATGAGAACAAACAGACCATGAACAAGTTTGGATTGAAATTAGGAAGACTTGTAGCTGTAGGAGCAGCAAGTTTAGGGACAGCACTTACAGCTTGATAAGTAGAGATGGAAGCCCTAACTCAGGTGGGCCTCCAGCTTTTGAGGAAGGGGATTTTCATTGCATGTGAAAGCAAGTTCTGAATTTAATACCTTTTAGGCTTAAGTTCCTAAAACACTTGGACAGTTTCTGTTGGCTGGAACAGCATCCCATGAGAAAAGCCTGTTTTCGTCTTGGTGGAGAAAGTTACTGGCAGTCTATGCTGCTGGTGCGTGCTTGCTTCTTTGAGATAAAAGTTCCTATCAGAAAAAAAGGAGGAGGTGGCTTCATATGAAAGTGCCAACCCAGTGAGTTAGACCGATCTAGCTCCAGCAGTGTTATCACCCTGACACTGGAATTCCACCAAATCTTCCTGTAGACAACCCTGAAAAATGCTGCAAAACTTTGACCTTCACATTTTAGCTCAGCTCTTCTGTCTTCAAAGTGCAAAGATAAATGTACCTTAAAGTTAGCACTGGCTCAATGGAAAGCTGAATAGGACAGTAGAGTTGGGCAATATATTTCCATTAACTGTCTTGGTTTCAACTTCCAAAAATGCTTTCTCAATCAGAATTAAACTTCTTCCTTCATAGAAGTTTTGGTTGAATTATTTCATTTTTTCAAAGGCAATTGACAGAACACACTTAAAATTTGTAAAGGAAAATTCAAAAATCTGTTTTTGCTTGTATTCTCAAGCATAAGTCTGTTTGGGGAATAAGAGCAACACGAATAAAAAAATAATAATCGTACATTGGTAAAATAAGCTTAATCCAAAGCACTTGACAAAATGTCTTTCTTTTTTTTCTTTTTAACAAAATACATGTACCCCTTTGATGAAATCTATCTATAAATCCAACTGAATCACTGCTCGGTCTATATGTGATGTAATGGGGGAAATTTTGATGGAGTCCATTTCCTTTGGCTGTTAGATCACTGAAGCCAGGTTTCAACTAATAAAGCTGCTGGAAAATTAAGAGTGTCTGCAGGGAAAATATCCTTGGCCAAAACCGCAGCCAGCCAGAGTCAGAAGACGTGTTTGGGAGTGCTTTTCTTCAGAGAAGGGTACAATAAATGCAGTAACTCATTTAAAAAAGTCTATGACTGCAAAGATGTAGAAGCAGGAAAACCTATGTCCATGATGGTCACGAAGGACAGAGAATGAGAAGCAAAGGAGAGGGAAGAGGAACTGGTGATTCCTCCACACTCAACTGTTCACCTGCCAACACAGACACTACCCTGGAAGAAATACTTTTGAATCTGTATAACTTGTACCACTTTATCTGTGTTAGTAAAATTCGTGTCTCCTAATTGATTTGCTGTCATGTTTTTCTAGCAGGGACTGAGTTGAGCACGGTGGGAATTGCTAACCCTTCCTTTAGCTGCCCTTTTGGATGAGGGAAGCCCTGGTTTCTCAAACAGCAGAGAAGATAATCTGCTCAAAATGCCATGTGCCTACTTGTGTTTTCTAAAAGTTTGAAAAATATCCTTTTTTTTCTTTCACATGGGGACAATTTGCAGTAGATACAGCATGAAATAAAAAGAGAGAGGTGAGCAAACTCATGGCAAGTTCTGTGCTGTTCTCTTAATTGCATGAGAGGAGAGTCGTAGAGGCAAAATGCAATTGCTTCAGTGAAAACACAGCTGAACTGCTTCCCTAAATGTCATCCTGCCTCTCTCACTGCATGTGCTGCATTTTATCAGACCAGCTCTGACAGCATTTGATGTCACACTGATTTGCCAACAGAGCTCTGTGGATTGCAGTGGATAATGACATCACAGGTTCAGAGGACGTGATTACTACGTCATTAATGATTCAAGCCACTCTGCTGCATGCCAGCCTTTGGTAACATTTGCTTAGCAGGGTTTTTTGTTGAGATCCAGCTTCTGAAACCCTGGCAGTGTCAGACTGAGAGCTGTCTGAGGCATTCAACAGGTCTGAGAGCAGGATCCTGTTAACCCTGCCAAGGCTCAGACTTGATGTGTTCTTGATTTGAAAAGAACTAACCCTTTGAATAGACAAAAATCGGAAATTTCTCATGCCCCTTTTCTGTCATCACAGCATAGTAAAGGAAGAAGAAACCCATTCATTTGTTAAGACGTGACCCCCTACGCTTCTTCTTGATGTATTTTTCCCTGATCCCCCAGAGTGCTGTTTGGATCATCCTGCCAACTCTGCAGGTGGTGAGTCCTTCATCTTCCCCCTCATGGAGAGGTCTCAGGTCATTGCCAATAAACTGAGAGCAACCAAAATCAGTTACAGAAAAGTATTAAAATTGCCCAAGAAGGCCATTTATAGAGGGGATTGAGGAAAAATAACGTTTACTGCAATCACAGTATGTGCAGTAGAAGGAGCCTTTGGGATGTAAAGAAATGACAGCATCAGGAAAAATTTGCTATACAATGAGGACATAGTGTTATAGTGATGACCAGACCTACATACCCAAAGAGGACATTTTGCAGTCCAGGGAACTGATAACCCTCCTACCATGGTCCTGCATCTATAAGGACTGTGCACAACTCTAGCAAAGATCATGAAAGTTTCTGAGGAGCAAGAGGGATCTCAAACAAGTGCAATAAAAGTGGTCACATAAGGAGCTGCTTCTGAAGAGACATTTAAAATCCAGATCTAGGTATATGTTGTAAAACACCTTGCTGCAGGACTCTGCCCCAAAGAGCATTGTTTATAGCAAATGTTGACTAAAGGATGAAGCTGTGACTATCTCCAAGAAGTGTAAACGAGTGAGTAATAATGGAGAGAAATAGGGTGTGTTGGATTGAGGGCTATAAAAGTACACTGTGATAAAAAGCAGCATAGAAAAATACAGGCTGTGTATTAAAAAAACCCCAAACTTCCTAATAGCTGGATCTGCTAGAAAGGGGAATAATTTCCTAAGGGAGGCAGCAGAAACCCTGTTATTTCAATCATTTAAACAAAACTGGACAAAGCCCTGGAGAATATATCGTAGGGAACAATCATACGCCGGCCCCTGGGAATGGATAACATGAACTGATAAGTCTTTTCGTAGTGGTTGCTATGTTTCTCTTCAGATTGAGAAGTTGTTCTGGGCATGATTTGTCTTGGGACTAGATGTGATGTGAGCCTCAGGTCACAGTCTACTGTTTCGTAGAACAAAATTTAGAGGAGGAAGGGGAGGAAAGACGTGCAGGGGCAGTCAGAAATAGAGAGCACAGGAAAATGTTGACTCGGAAGTGCTACAGGGCTTTGTGCAGTCAGGTATCTCAGTGCTACAGAGATAGTAAACACACTCTGGTCCAGATGCAAAGGTTTTATGCTGAGATGGTGGTTTGCATGCTCCAGAAAACCTGATCATTTGGTGCTTACCACAAAGCTCACAAGAACCCAAAGAGTCATGGTCAAGCTGCTTGTCCTTGGACTTCGGAGGTTTGTTTTTCTTGCTGTTATAAGAATCCAGCTTGTTAGTTGATCTGTCTTGCTGCATCCCTGTGATGCACACACGCTCTCCTGGGGCTGTGCCTGGCTGCCGATTTGTACCGCTGTTGATGTCTCCAGAAAGGTGGCCAGGCTCAGCTGCTGTCCAGGGAACTGTCAACGACTGCCCAGCTGGAAATCCAGAACAGAGCCACTGCTGGTTTCAGGAGGAGTTGGGGAACGGTATACCAGAAAGATGGTGCAAATCACTGCTGTTTTCAGTGCCAGTCTCCTCACAGAGCTAGAGAGGAACCTCTTGCTCTTTTCTGAGGCAGAGGAAGTCGCAGAGATGAGTAGAGATAATGTCATGTCTGGGCAAAATTAACTGGTGAGGTTTGGCATCCTTGGTTTCCTTGGGGGTGGTACACGAGGTGGCAGTTACCTCAGATGCTCTGTCATCTTATTCAAAAGAATTGCCAGTGATGGCAGACATCTCTTAGATAAGCAGTAAAAGTAGAGGCTAAGTTCAACAAGAGGAGGTTTGAGATGATCAGGTCTTCTGTGTCTTACAGATGAGCAAGAAGATTGTCAGTGGTTCCATGTAGCCATTTGAAAATTTCCACTTTCCTTCATTTACTGACCTTTTTAGTGACAATGGAAAAGGTTCACATGCAAAACTAAAGAAAGGAACAACAAACCCAAACAAATGCAGAACTCTCATTTATTTTTTTTAAAGAAGTATTTTTAAAGTTTTGTCTTTTGCTAGAAACAAGTCATTTCTTGAGCAGCAATAGTAGTAGTCAAGCATGGTTCCCTGTGAAGTCTGAAACAACCCCCAATTCTCTTCAACCCTGATCTGCATCCTGATCCTCACAGGCAGATAGTTATTCCTTCCCAGGCTGTCTTACAAGGTGATGGAGACATCCTGTTCCTGCAGTTCTCTCCCATACCCCTACATCTCACCCCACCTTGCAGGACCCCCAGCTCCTGTTTCTTTCTGTAACTGGCCAGAGAAAGAGCTGATCACATTGCCACTGTGCAATATGTTTGCTGATTTTTTGGCCCTTTTATGTGTATTCACAGATTGGCCAGATGGCAGACCCAGCAGAACAGATCAAGTTCACATTACAGCTTCTTCTAAGTGGTGGAAATTGGTGAGCAGCTTCAAAGCTACTGGGGAGGAAAGACAGATGGGCAGAGAAATAGATATAGGTGGCTCATCTTTATCAAGAAGTGAGAGTAAAACCAGAACTATTTAAAGAAAGAAGTTTCTTATGCCTCGGTTTAAACTTGTAAACCTGTTCCTTCATGCAGTAACCCAGTGGGTATCTGAAAGGGCTAAATGTTGTAACCTAGTCTGTGCTTCCCCATGAGGCAGAAGGAATATCTCTGGGACACATTATTTGCCTCAATCCTCTAAGAATCCAAGAGAATCATAGAATCATAGAATGGTTTGCATTGCAAAGGGCCCCAAAGATCACCTAGTTCCAACCCCCTGCCATGGGCAGGGACACCCTCCACTAGACCAGGTTGCCCAAAGCCCCATCCAACCTGGCCTTGAACACTTCCAGGGATGGGGCATCCACAGCTTCTCTGGGTAACCTGTTCCAGTGCTTCACCACCCTCATAGTGAAGAATTTCTTTCTAACAATAGAATCATAGAACTATCAAAGAAGAATAATCATAGAATCAAAGAAGTCTCCTCAAGAGGGTCAGCTTCAGGTGGGGAACACCTGACGGTATTACATGTGATCTCTCAAGGAAACCAGCCAAATCTGAAGTCCTAAGTCCTACTCTGAATCAGAAATGAGGATGGCAGTGCATGACTCTTTCACAAAAATATATTGCTGCCTTTGGACGTCTGTCATTTAATGTAGTGTGAGAATCATATTCTCTTCCCAAGCTGGAGGACTACCAAAAAGGTTGTTACAGCTGATGGCCTCAGTTCTTGCTCCATCATGGCTGTAATACTTCAGGGCTCTGTTCTTAAGCAGTTGCCCAGGCATGCTTGATGTAGTAGTTTTCCTATGGTTTTATCTTCCAGAGGGACATGGTTTAACAACACCTGGCAATGCCCAGAGGAGGGAATTGATGCCAACAGGCAGTTTGGGCAATGCAAAGCTTTCACCATGCTGGTATTTACTGCAACTTGATGTGGCTGAAAGAGAAGCTATGGGAAAAAAATTACTATCAGTAATGCTCCAGAGCAGGAGGTTTAGGTTTCATAAGGCAGAAGGTATTGTGTGATGGCTGCAGACCAGACCAATGGAGGGAGTGGGGAAATGCAGTGGAGTAGCATGGAAAACAACAATGTGCTGAATCAGCAGTAATTTTAAGTTTTATAAGTCATTTTGGATGAGACCTTCAGCTCTGTTTCCGGGCTGTCATGTACCGGATTTCCTGACAGGCAGTATATTCAGTGTGCCTGGTGAGCTTACAGAAATTGCTGTGCCGGGGGTAATTTCTGAGGGGGAGGCAGTTTTCTGTCCGGGCTCAAGATGTGCACGGGTCAGGGCTGGCCTCCCGCCCACAAGAAGACTGGCTTTGGCTGCGCCTGCACCTACCAGTCAGCAGATTGCAGGAAGAAGCCATTTCTTCTCCTCCTCATTTCCTTGCTGGACACCACCTGTGCATATGTCTGTGCCTGTTTAGCTGGTCAGAGCTGCTTTTGAAGCTGTTTTCCCTCAACTTCTTGAAAGTTTGGTTCCAAGATCAAGAAGAGGCGTTTGTGCTTGTGGTGGGGAGAATACAGTGAGGGAAGCCTGCTGCTTCCCTGCTGCCCAGAATAGAATGTCTTCTGCAGGTCTTGATACAACACAAAGCAATGTAATTTTAAAGGTGGCATGGCCTTACCTCTTCAGTCAGGACATGGAAGCCATCATGGCAGAGGAGGGGTGAGCTGGGGTGGGAGGCTGTGCCAACCTTGTCAAGGGATTTTGGATTTGAGGTTGCACCTGGGGGTTGGCACATCCTTCCTTCTCTCACGCAATGTCCATCTCTTCACAACATGGGATGACAGCAGCCCATATTGGTGTGTGTTCCTCTACGGAGCCATGTGCCACGCTTTGACCTGACAGTAGAGAATGTCTTTTGAGCATGGAAGGGGAAGATGTTTTTGAGGATAGAAGGGAAAGGTGTGCAAAGTAAGAGATATTATTCAGTTGATGTGCTGCAGTGAGATCGATTAACAAGGGAATGAAGAAAAAGGGAGTCCTGGAGATGTTTGGGGAGAAAGGCAGAAGGATTCAGGGAGAGCCCAGACATCTGGGAGAGAGAAGAGAGAGCCACTGGCAGTGCTTGTGTGCCAGGATTTTGGTGTAGTTACACAGCAGCTTTCATGCAGGTATGGCACATCCATGATGTGCCCTCGATTTCCTTACAGGAGAACACCTTTGTCCTGGTAAATGAGTTACCACCAGTTAGTTAGATGAAGTATCTCCTTGATCCCTACTGAAACCTCTTTCATCTGCACCATGAAGACCACAGCGTTTCTTCTCCCCGCTGAAAGCACAAGCAGCAAATCCAGCGGAGAGCCAGCCTGTTTTTTGTGGCAGTTTCTCTGACGTAGATGAACCTCCGAAGTGAAGTGTGTGACATCAGGAAGATGTTTTGATCTGAATTATGCTTGCCCATCTCAGTAACTGGTGCTGTTATCCTCTTTTCATTATCTCACGGCCAGGGCTGCTGCCAGCATGAGTAAGAAAAGTTTGAGTCATGGGGATGGAGTGGTTAATTTCTTTCCGGAGGCTGTTTTCAGAGATGACCAGGCCCAAATGTCAATCATGGGGATGAACGACGTGTAGATGAATGAGGGGAGAACACTGCGCCTGGGAGAAATAAAGCATCCCTCATGAATAACCCAGAGTGTTGCTTTGCGATTCAACACATCTAAAACCTGTTGTACACTGAATGTGAATGTGAATGAGGCTTAGCTGCTCTGCAGCTACACGCTGGCCTGAATGCAACCTATAAATAGCTTACCGCTGCCACATTTGATTTTTATTTTTTAACACTGGCCATGTATTTGGCCTAGGACCAACGCACATCTAGAGACAAACCTCTCCCAGTCTCTGACAGAGCCCAGTGTAGAAAAACACCCTTTGCTTTGCACTACACAGGCTCCATCTACTAAGTAGAGCAGGACCTGTGTTGTAAGACACAGAGGCCAGCAGAGATGGCATGGAGAATGCTAAATACATGTGCTGCCCCAGGGTGGTGGTTAGCTGCAGTGGTCCCTGGCCAGTGTTAACCTCCATGGGTGGACCAGGCATGGACTTTGCCTGGGACAGTGCTGGTTGGTCCAGGGTAAAGCCATGAAGGGAACTGTGCTAATGATTTAAGTGTGGACAATCATGGGTTGGTGGTGGAATCCATCCCTTGTCTCATCTTAGTTTCTAGAGTAGATACCGCCTTGGAGTATTGGAGGTGGTTACTATGTAGATGCAACACACTGAAAGTATTCAGGATTTTTTCCCATAAAGTTTTATTTTTGTTATGGATTTACTTATTCTGGGCAGCCTCCATCATTGCAGTAGCATGAAATTATTTATTGATACCCTTTTTGCCCCAGAAGCAAAGTGTTATTCAAGAGAATTTGTGTTCAAGGACAGACATTACGGGCCTGTCTATGCCCTGAAGCTGAGCGTGGTGCAAAGATCACTGATGTAGATCTAAGCAAGCTGGCCTGTCCGCATGAGGCTATACAGTGCCAGAGATACCTACTTAGGGCCTGAATGCAGGCACGGCATTTTTGTTGATAAAATGTCTATGAAATCATGAGTGACACAAAGAAGGGGAATATGGAATGATTGTTCCTGGTCTCTTCCCTAGAGGAGGTGGGGACATCAGATGATAGTAATGTTGTTGTTGTTTGGTCCTTGTTACTCCTCGAGGAGCATAGGGCTGCAACAACACTATGCCACCGCACCCGGTGGGATAGTGTTGTTGCAATTTCTGTAACAGATTTTGTTTTTTACATGATTGGGTTGTTAGCCCAAAACAAAACCCCCAACCTGGAGGGCCAGGGTGCAACATTTTAGTCTGGCCCAACAAGGCACGCAAGCCACCACACCACGACAAGGTAAGTTGCACCAACTAGTGGTGGGATGATAGTAATGGGAGAGAGGTAAATAAGCGATGGTGATTTTTTTAAAGAACACATGGCTGATCTATGGACATGGTTGATCTATGCCACAGGATGTTGCAGGTGCTAAAAGGTTATACACATTCAAGGGACAATGCTCAGGGTCATGGAAGAGAAATCCATTGTGTGTTACTAAAACCAGTGAAACCTAGCTTAGGAAATCCTTGAGCTCCAAATGATGAAGGTGGGTACATGAATACATAGGGGAAATGTCACATATAATTATATCATCCCTATACTCTTCCCCAGCGGTCTGCTTGTGATCGCTGTTGATTCAAGGTAGCTGTGCACTGTGTTCCACTGCATGCTATGGTATTGGCCTGGTACCTCAGCACAATGTCCCTTTAGATCTGAGAAAAAGCTGTTTGGGTTGTCCTCCCAGATGGAACTCAATAGATTCTAATAAGGGGTTTCCCTCTATGTCTCATCTGAAAGGCACCATGGAAAGATAGGCTTTGAAGGAGGCTGAGTGGGGTTTCCCCAGACTTTCATAGCTACACCCTGGCAAACAAGAAAATAGTATTCCCTTTTTTTTCTGGAATTACATATAGATGGCCATGGTCTTTGAGAGTTTTCCACTGGAGAATGGACAAGGCCTGGAAAAATCAAAGGCAGGGAAGAATTCAACAGAGTACTCATTTGGTGTCAGCCCTTACGGTCCGACCCTCTGCCTCCTTTGTCTACACCTTCCTGCAGTTCTGCTTCATATCCATAGCCCAACCCTTCCATAACTGGGAGGAGATGGCTTTTGCAGCACATCCGTGCTCTGCAGTCCAGAATCAGAGTAACACTCTGAGACAGGACATTCCTTCATGCCAAACCATTCTTTTGGTGCCAACCCAGATGAGCTCTGTCTTGAAAGCCTAAGCAGCTGGGAGGCATTATAAAAGAGAGAGAGTACTAATGACATCACTTCCAAACAAGGTGAAAGTTATTTAGACCGTTCTTGATCATTCAAATTATATCTCATTAAATATCAGACAAACTTGCCTGCTGTGGTCATATTGCTGTATTGTGGGACCTCAGCAAACTGGTTAGTATACTAGTGTAGGTAGTATTTACATAGGTGTGGTCCAACATAAAGCTCTGCCTATACCTTTCTCACTGTTTTCTCAGCCCTGTGGCTTGTTAGGGGATGCATTGGCTATAGCTAATTTTAAGGTCTTCTGTTCTTTCTTCTTCTAACAGAAGAGTGAGAAATACCAATGTCATACTTAACCTTTCTCTTTCTCTTTAAGCCTTGTGTTTCTTATGCTTCACATGGAGTCAGCTCTTCAGGCTCTGGTAAAGGGCAGTGGTGTTCACGTAGAGGAAGTTAGACTGAATTTTGGTAGCTGAGATCTGCTACCAAGGCAATTGCTTCTGCTTCTGCCTTACTTGACACAAGTAAAACCCAATTACTTGGAGATGGACCCTGTGCACTGCGGGGCGATATTTCCCGGCGTTACTGATCCTCTGCACCCCTCTTCCTCTGGCAATTACCAAGCTCCTCATTTTTCCCAGAGGCAGTCTCTGACGCTAAGAAGACAGTGGTTTGTTTTAAATTTGAGATTTAATGAATTTCAGAGAATATGCGCTGCTGGAGTTTGCTTTTCCTGCATTGCTCTGTGTATTGCTGGATAGATTCTGTAATGCTAAAGTAATGGAGAGTTAACTCTGTCTTTGATGTGTTTTGAAACCCTTGATTTCGGAGTGCTGAAGGCAATGACTAAGACGCCTATTCCTTAAAGCCATGTTGTACTGGAGAAATATATGACTCTGATCCCCTATACATGAATCTATTTGTAAAGTCTTATTCCAGCTTCATGAATAAAGTCCTTTCTTTACCTCAGCTTCATAGTGAAAATACAGTAAAAGACATTTATCTGATATTGTGGAAAGTGAGTATGACATGGGGCAGAAAGAAATCAGAATTTCTGGATATTCTGTCTACCTGTGTGAATTGGAGAGAAATTATAGCCTGCCGGCGTCTGTGCTCTCCTATCTATAAAACAGGGATATGGATATTTTACTATCTTATGGGAAAGCTGTGAGTCCCAAGTTAATTACAAAGTCTGTGACAAATCTTAGAAATTCAATTGTGAGATAGTGTGTAAGCATATAATATTAATGTTTTATAATCTCCCTAAACTGTCTCTGTGGATATCTTTAGTGAGAGGGATATAGTGATATCAAAAGAAATCTTTTTTTCACTCCAACCATTTTCTTTAGAACCCAAAGAGAAAGCTGTTTCCACCAACTGCCATCTCTGCAACCATCTGGAAAATCACATTTTCTGAAGCTTTCCTGCTCTTTATCAGCTGTAACTAAAGCTATAAAATGGGAAGATGTCCCTAGTTTAATTAACACCCCTGTAGTTCAAAAGCTGATCTTAGTAATGAGAGGCAATTATAGCCTTTATTGAGGGACAGTCAGGTGGAACAAACCCAGCATCAATCTATTGAAGACACTTCCCTTTCTAGGTAGTTTGGAAACTGCTTTTTATGATGAACAGGCTACCTGGCCCAATTCAACAGGTGAACCTCTTTGTTTTGTAACCTGAAAAGAACTTCCTGTTTTGATTTATGTGCTTCTTTCATAAACTGTTTTTTGCATCCCATTCATCTGCCAACAGCTAGCAACTGAGCTAAGGAAATACCTGTTGCTTTTTAGGGGGTATTATTGCTGGGTTTTTTCATTTTATTTTCCTGTCCACTCTTGCTTTTCATTTAGAAGGTTGCCTAGGGTTCATATTTTTGTTCTAGCAAAACTGTAGACTGTGGTGCGCCCACATCCTGAGGGCTATGCAGAATTCCGGTCTTTGCATCTTAAAAATCATGTGGTAGAGCTAGAGAAGGTCCAGAGAAGGAGAATGAAATGATCAAGGGAATGTGATTTCTGCTATGTGAGCTAAAAAGGCTGTGGCTCCAGTTCAGGCAGGAGACAACTGAGGGCCAAGGTAAAGCTGAGCTTCACTGAAGTCATGCAAGTGATGGACAAGGTAGATGTAGAACTTTCATGCTAGACCTAATGGGCTCTAGCTGAAACAAGGAGATCTGCTTGAAATTATGAAGTACTTTTTTACACAGCAGATAGCGAACTTCTGGAATCTGTTGCCACAGGAGGTTGGCGCAGTGGGCAGTGTCAACAGTTTAAAAAATAATTAGACAAATTCAGAGCAGCAGGTCCATAACCTAAGTCTAAAGGTGATGGGCAGGGCTGAGGCAGTACAACGGGAATGGTCTGCAGAGAATGTCCATGCTCTTCGGGTCTGCCTCAGTAGTAACTCAGGTGCTGTCTGGCTTCCAGCTTCTGATGTCTGAGAGTGTGGGTCTGCTGTACACCCTATGTTTCATCTGCCAGCCCTCTGTGGGTACCGGGTATCTCAGGGGTCTCAAATGATGCTAGAAACCTCTTTCTGGAAAGCTGATTTAAACCCTCAGTGTCTACAATGCACGCGCCTACATTGGAGCTAGTCACTGGAAGTGGAGCTCTGCTCATGACTGAGATGCCTGCATTCAGCTGTTTACATGGACTTGTCTACCTGTGCAGCAGGTCTAAATTCTTCTGGAGTCAACAGACGTCTGGTCGGTCTAATGGGACCTAATGCATACAGCCAATGAACAGTTGGTACTGTCATTTCATCTTGCCATAAGGAAGACTTGGGGTGGTCAGTTAAATAACTCACTACTGGCTGTTTCCATTAAATCTTTGATGACTATAAGGGGAGCTTGGACACCTAGCACACGTGTAGATACCAAAATTTAGGTACTTTAATCTTGAACTGAGTTCTGTCCTGAAATTTACATTATAATGACTGTAGAGAAATAGGTGTCTCCTGAGAATAACTTACTGACCTGTTTTAGACACCTAGGTGTCGATGAGATTAACTGCACTAGGTAAGTGTAGTGAATATGTCTATAGGTAGTGGTACCCACATGGTCAATACACACCATGTCCAGCTGAGTCCCAGCTATCCCATTTTGGAGACTTTGGTACTGTCATTTAGAATCCTAGCTGTAAGAAACGTAGATTTTTAAAGCAGTGGGATCTGAAAAAGTGAAATTATAATTTCAAAACAGACCCCCACACATCTACACTTTAGTTTAGCATAAAGGTTTATCCATGATTTTACTGTCTGAAAACTACACTGTGAAACATGCTACATCCTCTGTCCTGGATTAGTTTAATATCCTGACAAAATTGCCTTTGCCAGACTAGCTGTAAAAGCTGTAAAACGATAAAACAAGCTGGTAAGTTGTTTATTCTTCAATAATTAAAGATAGAGCAGGCATTAAAAGCCTGAAGTCCTATGGTGTTCCAGCAGTGAGTGGCTTTCATAGCGTGTCTAAGAGAAAGGTTTGTTCAGTATGGAAGAGCTGGAAAGGAATTTCTTTGGTCGGTGGGTCTGTGGATGTTGTTAACTCCATGATGCCGGCAGACACAGAATCCGGGTGCCATCAGTGTACTCCCATTTTAGGACAGGGCAACACTAACTTCTCTCAAAAATACTGTCCACCTATTTCCAAAATTTCCACTATTGCATGGGATACAGGATGGGCTGAAATCTCTTTAGCGAATCAATGCGATATAATCTTGTTTAGGAGACTGCACAGTTATTTGAAGTAGGATGCATTGCCCATTCTTTCATCTTTCCCACTCCTGTGGGGAAAACTTTGTTGTTCTGTTTCTTATTTGCTTTGGATACAGGTCGTGGGCAGGGAGATAGAAAAATTGCGTGACTGCAATATTCCTGTTGCTTTGGATCTTGCTGGGGCATCTGAGTCTCTGTGATTCATGTGGCTTGTGAAAGGGGGAGCTGTGGTCATCACCTGCCTTGCTGACTGTCCTGTCTTTTCATTCCCCCTCCCAGGTTATGGACATGCTGCCCCAGGGACGGATGCGGGGAAGGCCTTTTGCATGTTCTATGCGGTCCTGGGGATCCCACTGACACTCGTCATGTTCCAGAGCTTGGGCGAGCGCATGAACACCTTCGTCAAGTACCTCTTGAAACGCATCAAAAAGTGCTGTGGGATGAGGAGCACCGAGGTCTCCATGGAAAACATGGTCACTGTGGGTTTCTTCTCCTGCATGGGAACACTCTGCATTGGAGCAGCAGCCTTTTCCCAGTACGAGGAATGGAGCTTTTTCCATGCTTATTATTACTGCTTTATAACATTGACTACGATAGGGTTTGGAGACTATGTGGCCCTGCAGACCAAAGGGGCCCTTCAAAAGAAGCCTCTCTACGTGGCTTTTAGCTTTATGTACATTCTAGTGGGCTTGACAGTCATTGGGGCATTTCTAAATCTGGTTGTTCTCAGGTTCTTAACCATGAACAGCGAGGACGAGAGGCGGGATGCCGAGGAACGGGCGTCCCTGGCAGGGAACCGCAACAGCATGATTATCCACATCCAAGAGGACTCCCAGCATGGTCGGCCACGGTACAAGGCCGAAGTAACAGACCTTCAGTCAGTTTGTTCCTGCATGTGTTACAGGTCCCACGAGTACACCAGCCGGGTGGTGTCCCACCAAAATTCGTTCAGCTCAAAGCTGAACCCCCAGTACTTTCACTCCATCTCTTACAAGATAGAGGAGATCTCGCCAAGCACATTAAAAAACAGCCTTTTCCCATCTCCTGTCAGCTCCATCTCACCTGGGTTGCACAGCTTTACAGATAACCACAGGCTGATGAAAAGGCGAAAGTCCATTTAAAGGGATTTGTCTTCTTTTGCTTTCCTTGTTTTCCCCAGTTCTTCTCCGTTGTTTTGGGGTTTTTTTGGTTCCTTGAGTGAGACGGAGCGAGGCCAAAGGGAGTAGAGAAAGCCAGTCCTCCTCTGAGACTCAGCTCTTGAGCATGAAGCATGGATTATTACTGTTCCAGCAAAGTATGCCTTACATTACCCCCTCGGTGGATGTCAGAGGATTCAAGGTGACGTGAAGTGGGTACCAAATCCAAAGTTGCACACACAGCTGGGAGCCTTCATGTGCCACTGGCACTCCTGACCTAATAAACTATTTTCCTCACGAGCAGGTTGCAGCGTGCGTGCGTGCTTGTGTGCGTGGTGGGGTGTGTGTGCGTGGGTGTGCGCGTGCAAGTCCACAACTAGTGCCATGTGACAAAAATTAAAGCATCAGGTATTTTTTTTTTTTTTCCCTTGAAGAATTTGTGTTACAGCCTGTTTTTAATTTTTAGATTGCTTCAAAAAAGGAATGGGGGGGGTGGGGGGGGAGCCAATTTCTTTTGTTTTTTTTTGCCAAGACAAGCATGCGCCATAAGCAGTCAATATACCAGGTGTATCATGATAAATTTTTTAATGCTAGATTTTAGATTGTATTAACATTAAAAAAAAAAAAGGCAGGAAAAGATGGATCATTTTAGCTTGCCAGTTCAAAATTTAAAAAAAATAAAATAAAATATAGCATGCACTTTGTAAAACTGGTATGCATAATAAAAACACAAGAAAAACTAGCAATGGAATTAATAATCAAAAGCAAATAATCCTATTGATTTAACTATATTTACTTTTATCATTTTCAACTGTTCCAACAATTTGCAAGTGGAACTTTTAAGACAAATTGGGAGAACTGTTGGAACTAAAGAGTGTAT
>VXBL01003178.1:87004-126301 GCA_013400195.1 Aramus guarauna
ATATTATGTTATTTTTATTTATAAAAATTATTATTATTATTATTATTATTATTATTATTATTATTATTATTATTATTATTATTATTATTTTGTGCAGCAATTACCTGCATGAATAGGAATTATATTTTTTGGAATGCTTGGATTAGGATGGGTATAAATAGGTGGATGTATACTTTTTCTTACAGAATAGTGACAGGGCATTCCTTGTTTTAAATAAAAAAATAAAGAAGATTGTCTCTAAATGCTTTTGATTTGTAAATAATGGAAAGCCTTTGTTGGTCTCAGGAAGAATTCAAGGGACAGTATCTTGTGTTTGGCTCACTGGGAACTTGTGAGATTAGATGTGATAATGCTTTTTTGCGAGGTGGAAAGGCAAAATGCATTTAGCGGTAATGGGCACAAGCAGTTTCACTCCAGTGTTCGGAGGGTAACGTTGGGAGTGATCGCGTTGGCAAGTTGTAGTGGAGGATGTTGAGACCACGTCGTAGAGTTGTTCCTTGGAGATTGTCCATCTCTCTCGGTTGTTCATCTGGACCAAACAGACTTTACAGGACCGAATTAGAGGCCTAATCCAGCTCCCGTCTAAGACAATAGGAATTTGCAATGATTACATGGGATTTAGTGCTTTTGGGAGATTTATCTTTGATTCGACAGGGGTAGGACTGGGAGTTTTCTAAACCTGCACCTTTGTCTCTGATTTAATCCTATCTTTTAAATCGCCTTCCGTGTTAACTTGCCGTACAAACCCCATCTTTTTTTTGGCACTAATCACCTCCTGCTGATTCTACCATTTTGTGCTCTCAGTGTAAAAGCAATAATCCTTTTTTTTTTCCTTTTTTCCTAAAACTAGATGGTGTGGTTTTGTACAAGCCCCAGCTCTGAGCTCTGTGTGCTGATGGATGTTGATATCCTTTCAAAGAGGCATCTATAAAGAGCATTAATAGGGAGAAATAAGGAATGTTACTCCTCCTCTGTTCTCTTCTCCCTGACTTTAAATTATTAGCTACATCACATATGTTCATGTTCTCCTAATTTCCATTTCTGTGTTTCAACAAGTAAATGAAAAGCAAGTATCCATAACTTTGACTCCCCTATGCAGCTTCCTTTGGGATTACAAATTGCTGTGGCATGAAAACCTCTGTTAAGATTAGTGAAGAAATAATTTAGGATTGTTAGTGAGGATGGATGAGGATGGACTTTTTCAGCCTAACACGTGGGGATAACATCCTTCAGCACAGCAGGAGAGCATGCTGGAAGCATTAATGGTATGATGCTGGAAGCATTAATGGTATGATGCTGGAAGCATTAATGGTATGCTGCTGGTACCATGTCCTGAGGCAAACGCTGATGGCAGAAGTATTGAAGCAAGCATACCTAGAAAAGCAGTTTTGGGATGCATTAAACCACCTCAGTGATTGCCACCTAGAAACTGGTTTCCATGAGGGTGGCCCATAGGGTTCACAGTGCTGTCCAAATTCGCTATCGTAGTCTTTGCTTGTGGCATCCCAGAAGTGCAAATAAATGTAGGCTTCTTTTCCTGCTAAGGAGATGAGAAAAAGTATGCCTGGAATATACACATCTATATCATGTACAGCTGCTGGGTATATTTGATACTGGAAAAAAAGCAAGAAATTCTGGGGTTTTGCAGAACTGCAGTGAAATTCTGTCTGCCTAGCAAAAGAGAACTTTTGTAACAGGACTTTTAGCAAAAAATTTAAACAGTTTTGTGGAAAAGGTTACATCATATAAAACATTGATTAGCTTTTTCCTTTTTTTTTTTTTTTTAAGAAAAGAGGAAAAGTCTATTCTGCTGCACATAAAAATAATCTTTAAATGTCATATAAATCATGTCGAACTCCAGGAGTTCAAAGCTGTTATATACTCGAACTGATTTGTTACTAAATCTTCCCTCTGGAACCATAAATTAAGAGTAAATTTTAATACATGGGGTATTTAACCAGGAAACAACTTACCTCGGCATTTCACGGGTTATCTGCCACTTTGCATTAAAACTCAATGGCTTGATAAAGCTCCGCTTTAGCTTAGTCGAAGTTTATGGACTTGATTGAAGAAATCTATGTATGTTGATATGAAGAAGCCAGAGTAGATGTCCATACTGGTACTTTTAAGTCTAAAAGCTATAATGAGTGTGTATGTGGGAAAGTGTTTTGCTAAAATATATCTGCATTCCTTAGGACTTTAAAATATGTTTATTTATTTTTATTTTGCCTGAAGAACCTGCAATTCTGTCCAATCTATATTTTTGTTACACATGAGATTTTGAAGTGGCAAGATTATTTCCTTTGCAAGCCTGCATGCATTCAGACACTTGTATGAGTTCTTGCAGGACTTTGCTTTGTGAGCCGCCACAAATACAAGAACTCTCATGTGTAGACATTAGTACACCAGGCAAAATATGCCTCTCTCTTCCATCGTTTTTGTGGTTCTTGACTGATGTGTGAGTAATGATTTGGACTGTCTGGAGCCGGAGCAGACAGTATCGTGAAAGAGAAGCTTTTGTCCAAGGTTAATCCCAGCTTTTCAGTTACACAGGAAAAATCAGTCAGTGAAAGGTGAGCTGATTTCCATCTGCTCTGTCTCTGACTTCTTACTGCCCTACTTGGATACCAGTTTTCTTCACATGACACTGCTTTTCACAGGATGCTTTCTCTGATATATCATTAGTTTTATTCCACTTAAGACATTATTTCTTTCAGTTCAACCTTTCTTGCTTGCTACTCGCTCTTTTGAAATTCAGCTAGAAGCAGGTAGTAGTGGTGCTGCTTATGACAAGACATCCTAATATCCAAAATACCTAACCTGTGTTTCCGTAGCACACAGACGTCTGCTATCACTTTGTGATGCACTCTCGTTCCCCAGAGTCTCATTTCCCCTACCCTTCCCTGTTATTAAGCATTAGAAATAATAATAATAAATCAGATTAGTCTATTTATGTCACACTAATGTACTCTTCATCAAAACAACACAAATTTAGCTCCCTGCTGTCGACTTTGATTATATAACAACCCTATTATCCTATCATATTTCATATTATCATCAAAGGGAAAAATCAGTTTGATCAGTGAAGCACCAAAATAGCTTTGACTGAACATGCTGTGATATGGAAACGAAAGAGGAAACTTAATAGAACAATGCAGGCACAACTCTCTGCTTGGTCGTCATTACTGAGATCCTGACTGATATAACTGGGGCTGCTTTGCCAGACCTTTGTACGTATGTAGGCTTTACGGGGATGACTGTCATGGGACAGCTCTAGAAGGGGTGTTTAGATGTTACTTCAAAGGTCCAAAAGGGCTTCTTGGTTGTTAATGAATGGAGAAGATGTACAGTGACCTTCATAGCAATAGACTTGTGTTTGGACCCCTCTGTAATAGCTCACAAAGACAAAATCAGCAACATTATTTAATTAAAAAAAAAAAAAAAAAAAGGAAAGAAATCAAGAAGGAGGTGACCAAGTTATTCTACAGTATTGTAGGTTGTCTCATTAGTTTCCTAGTGCTTCAAGTAAAGAAATGCCAGGGCAGTAATCAAGATTATTGGGAATCATTGGGAATCAAACCTGGCAGAAGTAATTTCTTGTTTTCTCTGACAGATATGAAAGCTTTTGTTATGGAAATAAGTATCATTTGTTGCTAAAAGCTTAAAAAAGAGCAGTCACTGGAACCAAGGTGAAGAATGAAAATGTTGCAGAACGATTTGGTGTGGGCAGATCAGAGGGCAGGGGCTTGGGTGGAAGTAGCTTTCAGTTGAAGTTTATGTCCTCATTTAGCTTTATGTAATATTCCTGTTAATATTAGAATCTAATTAAGAGAGTCATTTAAAATCTTTATGAGGAAGCCAGACCAGAGAGATGTGTTGGAGTGTGTCCATTACAGTAATGTTATGGACTTTTTAATGCATATTTCAACAAGACACTATTATTGACTGGAATATTGCACAAATTGCAATGAGAATCACACCACCACTACTTTCAGCAACTAGAGGTGCATAACACTCACAGAACTGAAAAAGAAATGCTGCCTTTCTGACCAGTCTGCCTGTCGTCTAACTTTGAAATTAAACTTTGTTTTGGGAACTTCAACAAGATAAAGCGTATGAAAAGGATTAGCCATCATAACGATACAGCAAAATCAAAACAAATAGAATAATGACATTGGACGTGGAGAAATTGATTACAGATGGAAGGCACTCAGGGACTCTTATGCCAGTTAATCTGAGCCCAGAGGATGAATTAAACCCATGAAAACTGATGGTACCCTTTGCCAAAATGCAGTTTACAGTTATTTAAGATGTAGATAATGAATATTGCAGAGGAACTTTCACCCCAAAAGTAGTAAGACAGCAAAAAGAAAGGCAGAAAAAAAGAATTGCTCTCAACAACAGGAGTAGCTATTTCCAGCTGAAAGCACCTCGAGGTGATGCTGAAGACTGTTGTGCTTTGACCTGGGTGGAATCAGTCTCGGACGCTGACTGTCCTCTGCTCAGTTGAGATCTATGCCACAGTATTTTGCTGATTACTGCTGATAAGGAGATTCATGGAGTTCCCAGTTCTCCTGTCAGGTTTTTGCTGCTCTCTTCGTTGAAATCAGGATTTTATTCAGCCAGACCATCCTGAGCAGTGCCGGTCCCTGTGATATATCGTGTTAGTGAGGCTGTTTCCTTTACTGGTGCTCCCAAGTGCAAGGGCTGAGTAGGATGTAGGCAAACTCTTTCCTTCTCTAAAGCCTGGAGTGACAGGACCTCCCTCTGAAGCCAATGGATGCTTTACTAAAGGTAAACTTGTTCAGACTGACCCTAAAGTCTTTCATTTCATTAGAAACTGTCCTTTTCCCCAAAGAGGCTTATCTAAAGCCCCTGACTGATTCTCAGTCAAACCTTATCGTCCTTTGCACGGATTTCCATCACGTACATATACACATCAGTATTCCTTTGGGGGGAGAAGTCCATCATAAAGCTTCAAATAGAGGAGCTTTCAGATTTTGTGTCCCTGTTATACTGGGAGCTCCACACAGTTTCTCCTTGTGTGCTGGAGAATGCAGACATGGTTGGATTTGCATGTAACCCAAGTGGATGTTGCAGCAGCTGAGCTGGGTCTTGTTGCACTTATTTCTGCAGTTGGTGGGTTTGTATTGCTGTGAATTGGTAAGCTACGGAGCAATCAAATTGCTGTAGGCTATTGTGTTTTCTCATGCACGTTTCCAATATGGTGACCTAACTGATTTGAGTGCAATGCAATGAGTCCTGGTTTATATTCCTTTACTGAAACTGGAATGTGAGCCTTTTTCTGTTTACTGCTCAATATTATATTGGTATGTCCGACTAGTGCTTGCCATGAACAAATTTTCCTAAACCTAATGAAGACCAGAAAGACCGAAAGACAAGAGTCAACCTGTATGATTTAAGCAACTGGATTTCGCTTTATGGAATCCAGTCATCTGAAGCTGCCTGCTAATTTTAGTCTGGAAATAGTATCCTTGGAGCCTTCAGCCTTCATTTATCTGTCCTTCTGTGAATATTGTAATTAATAAATATCCTAAAGCCCTCCTTCATCTTGCTTTCTGACCATGTAAGGAGTGCTACCATACATTAATACCCACAACAAATTGGGGAGGGAGGAGAGGGAAAAAAGAAAGATTAATGTTGTGATTTTGTTGGTAATTAATATTCACAGTTCCAAGCTGTGTTGTCTTTTAGTTCACTTTGAGAAATGCAGAGCAAACAACAGCATGATAACATTTATCATAGCTAGCTAATTCACAAGTGGAGCTAGCAAATATAATAATTGAAACTATGCTCTATAATGCATCTTCCTCATGAATGAGTTTTGATACCACTAGCCTGGTTTTGATTCATTGTTTATCTGGTCTGTGGAACAGCTTGCAGTAATTGCTGTATCCAGAGCACTACACTTGAGGCTAGAAGAGAGATCCATTTCACAGACAGCGGCCCTCCGGCTTTCTCCATATGCCCCCCCNTCACCACATTCTGTACTTCCCCCCCCCCATCTATTAATGAAAAGCGTTATGCTACAGAACTGCACCCTCGGGAAGGAAATGTTCCAGTCTAATTACTACTGACAAAAGAAATCTACAGATTGATTAAAAATAATATGCAGGCAATCAAATAGGAAATGCAACATGCATAAACCTGCATGGGTGAGGAACTTCTACCGCTGGCCAGGATGCAATGCATTAGCCTGCAAGGAGAATTTGGGAGTGGGTTAGTTTGGGAGAAGGCCATCAGGAGAAAGGGCAGCACAAACAATGTGAGCAGGCAAAGAGACAGAGTGGTTTGGCTCATTGTCTGTAGATCATTGGTAAAGTCTGTAGCATGGTTTCAAATTAAAGAGCCATGGGTCTTCTGGGGTTAGTCTATTTGCTAGTCATCTGCCAGCATCCTCCCAGCAGGAGTGGCAGGACTTGTGGGAAGCACAGACCACAGCTGGTTCATGGTGGAATGGATTGTGATTGGTGAGACCACGTTAACGATGTTGGTATCAAGCAGGAAGCAGGGAAAATTGTGTCTTTAGAGCATCTTCCCTCTACTGTTCCTTGGAAGAGATCGTTTACACCATCCCTCCTATTGCCTGCAGCAAATCTACACTGCAGCTCAGAAAGACCTGGATTGTGGTATCCTTGGCCATCTTTGATAGCATCTCCTCAGAGCTGTGCCATGTGTGAGCAAATGCTAAGCTTCTCCAGCTGGGTTCAGGAGGTCACCACATAACAAAGAAACCTCTTTGTATTGACAGTGTTTGGACAGTTTCTACATGTCAAAACATAATCAAAATTGACCTTTAGAGAAATAATATTAATTCATTATTGCTGGCTCTCCCTACAGCATGGGTATACAGCTCCTTAATCATAATTATTGTTAAGAGGCTAATTAATCTGATAACAGTATTTAATTAGATTAACTGAAGTAGAGTGTGTAAAGGATTTTGGTCTCCCAGAGTCTAAAATTGCAAGTCTACAAAATGATTTCCAAACAGCCTGTTTGGTAATATCATTGCTGACATGGGGGTCATGCCACAGCCGTCCTATTGACAAGCATCATCTTGGCACGTTGACCGGAGCTGGTCATGGGAGCATCCGGGGAAAGGATTTTAGCTCAGATCCAATATATGCAGTGAGACTATTAATTTCCACTGAACTAAACAGGTGCTTAAATGTCTTTGTGGAGATAGGCTGTGGGCCTGATTTTGTCTTACCTGTAGAGGAAAGGGCCAGTGCTGTGTCTTAGAGAGATGGGATGATGCAGATGGTTAAGCAAGGGGCTGTATTTCAGGATGGAGCGTGGTTCTGGTACCCGTTTGGTGCAACGGCCAAAGTGTCTCAGCTGTGCTGTCTGGTATAGATTATACTTCTAGGTGTAAGGGTTGCTGGATACATGTCCAAACATGTCTGGACTACCTGGGGAATGGGGAATGTACAGTTGAGTTTCTGTGTCACAAGCTGGATTGATGAGAACACTGATGCTATGGCGTATCCTTCTCCCAAACCCTCTCTGAACAAGGTTAAAAAAGGCAGAGCAAAAGACTGGATTTCTTCCTGGCCTCTGGGTGAGGTGATGGAGGGCAGGGCTGATTTCTAACTTGCTCACTGGGCAAGAGCTGAGGGCAGCATTCTTCTTAGGAACCAAAACAAAGAACCTCAGTGACAGAGCCTTCAGATAGCTCCATAGCTGTTTCTTCTAATGTCTCCTTTAAAGTACCTAGCGCATTTCTCTGATCTCTCTGGTTTGAAGCTCTTCTTCTGAGAGCCCTTTCTGAATGGCGATGTGGGTGAATTGGAGTTTGTTGTTCAGCATGCAGCAGTGGGCGCATCTTATTATCTTCTTCTTGCCAGTCATCCAAATGCATCTGTGGGGCATCTCTGTACTATTCATCATATACTCATCTGATGGACAGCCCACCAGAACCTGGCCAAATTCTTCTGGTTGCTCTGGCAGCTGTTGTTTTGCCAAAACATTGCCCAAGTGCAACACAGGGGCAAAGACATACATGTGAGATCCTTTTAGCAATGCACCGTTAGTTGTTACTGGTTTTTATCTTCACTGTATGTTCCTTTCATGTTCTTCAGCATCTAAGCCCCAGTTGTTCTACAGTGACTTCTCTTTGCATGCGACTTCTATTTTTCTTTGTAGAATTCCTTATTGTCACACACATTTTCCAGAAAAGATGAGTGCCATATTGCTCCTTGTTAACCTATCTTTTCAGTTCCCAACATGGAGAGATACTGCAGTCAGAGGCAGCAGTAGGAAATTCCTCTTCATCATTGATCCTGTGACCTTTTTATTCTCCTGGGAAGATTAATACAGCAGAATCTGGTGTGGTCACCACCAACCAAGACAACTGATATATTTGACACAATTTAGTGATCTCCTCATGCCAGTTTACCTCCTGTTTGACTGTTCAGCTGCATTTACATCGTGGCAGATACTTTCTGTGTAAGTTGTTAGGGCATGAATATTATTCAGCTATTGGAGGACAAGTATACTACCTGCATAACAAGAGAGGGATCCAAGGGTGCAGGTTACAACAGGTTTAAGACACTGTTACTCTAGCGGTTGGCTTTACTAAGTCATTTTCTGGGTGCCACTATGGGCACCACTCTTTTGGACTTTAATAAATTTGGTTAATCCACACAAAGTTAGTCTGGGTGTAAGTAATGTTGGGTTGAATCTTGTAGGAAAAAAAGACTGGTATATGCTCCAGGAAGAGTCCTGTCTACAATAAACCTTTTTAACATCTAGCTAATAAGCATAAATTGTGAGAGACTGGCTCATTCTTTAGAATGCTAATCTAATCTGTCTTTCTTTTACAGAATGTAAATTTCCTATAATATGCTATACAACCAATAATCCATCTGTTCTTTTTTTGCAAGGTCAGGAGTGAACTGTGGAAGAAAAAATTGTTTTCTTTTTCCTCTTCCCTTGACTTGTTAAGATTTGTGTGGCTGTTTGTTGCCATTGACTAAAACTTTTGATCCTAGTGATATGACAGCAAAGGAAATTATTTGGAGCTGGATAGGTCAATGGGGAATGGGAGGAGGGCTTAAAAGTTGTTTCCAGTAGGCCAAAAGAATGTGGATACTGTCTCTTCAAGGTGCAATTTCTTACTTCAACAAACTGTTCATCTATGAGAAACAGGGATAAAAGTGTTCAATTTGGGACCTAAGGAGTTTATATGGAAATTCTCGGATTTCTTCCAAACACACATACATGTTGAAATTAAATTGTGATTCCTACTTTGGAGACTGAGCCTTCCTGCTCAGACAGAAGCGTGCGTGTATGTGTGTGTTTGTGAGTGTGTGTTGATGCTATGTCTCTTTTGGATCTCTTGACACTTTTTGGTGCATTTTTGTACTTCTTTGAATGTGCATATGCGGACTTACCGATGGTGTATTGACGGCATTCTAAAGGCCCTCAGCAGCCTGAGATATAGAGCAAAACTCTCTAAATTTCTACCCTGGATGATATATTTTCTGTGCAGCACACAGAGCATTAGAAGCATGGTCATCCAGAAAGAGGAGCTGCTTGGCTGTGGAGACTGCACTGGGAATTTACCTCCTGGAAGCTGTTTTCTCTGCTCATTTCAGACCTCTAACTTCAACATAGTTGTTGAGCTGGTCCTAGCAAAGGAGAAAGAGCAGGTCATAAGCATCAAGATGTGATTTGTTAAACCAGTGATAACTTGATTACAAAGAACCAAATTAAAGACTCTTTTGTGTTTTCATTTCTTTTTCTGGCCTTCTCCGTAATGGGAGAGGACGCCTTCACACATGGCCTTAGAATGCCGTACTGGAGTTAGAATGCAACAACAGTCATGTGAAAATAAGATGTATTGCAGCTTACATAAAGAATGAAAACTGTATCACACAAATGTTTACAAGTCCAAGTAGACAGCGAACCCCTGTACAATATGTAATTTATGCAAGGGATTGCATCTTTCTTTTGTAATGAATGCACTAAGCAACCCTGTATATATTTTACAATGTCTTTACAGAGGAAAAAAAAAAAGAATCATTTACTGTAGTGTTGTAAAATAATGCACTTTTCTAATTTTTTCATTAAAAATCCTATGGCACGTTTTCAAATGTATATTGTTTCTTTTATATTGAATGTGGAAATGTTAACTTCCTGTAAAATTGCACTACAAAAGTAAAATCCACTGATGGAACTTATTTTGTTAAAGAAAAGTCCCTTGACAACCAACAGATGTTTATGATTATATGATATGTATGTGTGTGCATATATGTGTATATAGTGTATATGTAATATGTATATATATGTATATGCACACACACATATCTAGTGATATGTATATATATATAAAATGATATAGGTCCAGATTTATATATGATTGTATTAATATAATATCTATAGATTGATAGATATATAGATATGTATATATATTCATTCATACACACAAGAATCACAATGTACAAACCCAGAAAGGATTACTCATTAAATTTAAAGGGGTTGGGGGCGGGGGGGAGACAAAGATGTCATATACAGAAGATATTTTGCATTGCAATAAAAGCTTTTTTGACAAAAGTACGTGCAGAGTGAAGTATGAACCTTCATCAAATACCCAACCATGCTGTTCCTGGAAGACTACAGTGCAGAATAGGCAGAAGGAAAGTGCTTAGGGGAGGCGTAAGAGCAGAGTAAGCGCATGGTGGACTGGAGTTAGCTGTTGAGAATCCCACCTTAACTTCGTGGAGCTGAAGGGCAAAATCTTAGGATACCAAAGTCAACAGTAGAACCTCCCTTGACTTGAGGACATTGGTGTTTCAATCATTAAATTATTAATCTAGTGCTTCCTGTCAAAAGAGGGGAAGTGGGTGTCAGTGCCAATTTTAACTGGCTTGTGTTGCTGTGAGGCACAAGGATGATTTCTCGTTTGGGATGAAGTGTCAGAAAACTTGCACTGTTGTTGCCATCCAGGTAAGTCTCAAGTGAAGTCAGGTACAGGACCTCACTTTGTCCTTACAATGTGATTTGTACACACTCCTGCTCATGGAAGAATTCTAAGTTTCCAGAACTAATATTTCATATTTGATAATATAAATAGGAAGAATCCTTCCTTTTTTTAACCCTCCCCGATGAGGCTATGGCCAGGAGCTGATCCCAGCTGCACAGTGACAGAGAACAAGAGGCTTTATATTTCCTTCCAGCAGCCTTGATGAAAGAAAATATCTACATGAACAGTGAGAATAGTTAACCCTTAGAATAAAAAACTGGTTGCGTCAAATTTGCCATGACATGCAGTCATAAGAGAGACCAAATACCTTGTGGATTCCTACAAGAAGAAACCATTGTCTGAATGCAGAAAGTACTTGGTAGAAGTCACTGTTCTGCATTGTACAGAGGGTGAGACTAGCTTGTTGTCATACCCTTCATCTGTTCTTTCTGTCTATGAGGCTTACTTACAAATGAGTGAAGAGCCAACATATCCTGTGTGTTGGGATGCAATCAGTGGTATATACACCCTATATTTAGTCCCTTGCCCACATTAAAACAATAACAAAAATTTCTTGTAAGAATTTCATTTTCTGATGGGGAAGACAGGAGTTCTTATGGTACAGAAAGGAGAAAAACAGCTTTAACAACAGAGATAAATTTACCCGAGTGATCTCACATGTGTTTTCTGCGCTGCATGAGATAACATCTCTGTTAGCAATTAAAATCAACAATTTATTTCTTTTTGGAGTGGTATTTGCCAGCATATTTTATTATCTCAATTTATGTAGCATGCACAGACAAGCCAAAGTGTCATTGAACCCCATCCACCTCTTTTGCAAGAAAAAACCCCCAACCTTTTAGAGTAATTAATTAAGCAATCAATAATACAGACTAGAAGAACACATTTTAAGGGGCTCCAGGTAGTGCTGCAGCATGGCCAGGAGAACTTGAAGAAGCACTTTTGTGCTGAACTTTTCAACAACCAGAGGAATGTTAGACTTTAGAGGATGGGAAGGTGGGGGAAAATGCAGAAAAAATCCTCCAGTCGTTCATCTGTAGGCATGTAAGTATCTTCATAAGTCTGAATCAAAGTCACAGATGCCTGGTTGTTCAGGGTTTGGCTGCTGCCATGTGCCTGGGTCCTTTCTCAGAGGAGGAAAGAAATGAAGCATCCTGCAGCAAAATGCAAGAGCCTGCTCAGTACATATCAACTGCTCGGTTGACAGCAAACAAAGTATTTCAGTCGCTGAAAATGGGTTTGTGTCTGTAATCATGCTGCGACCAAATCTCTGTGTCTTTCTCACCTAAGGCAATGTATTCAGTTCAGCTTGCCTGTTGTAAAAACAGTGACTTTTGAGAGGGGACAAATGAGGGAATTTTACTGGAAGTGTACAAAATAATGAGCAGTACAGAGAAGGTAAACGAGCTCCTCCCTGTTGTGCTTTTTCATTCTCATAGGACAAACCAATACCCAATTAAACAGAAACCAAAACATTTAGAACTGAGAGAAGGAATTTTTTGTTGTTGTTGTTGTTGTTCTTATTAAAAAAAATGTTTTTTAGGAAAAAAGTGCCATATTTCTAGGATCTTCAGAGACAGGAAAAAATATTATTTGATTAAAAGGCAGAAAACAAAAGCTCTGGAAGACCTGCAATCAGTGTATCAGTCCAAGTTCAGGCAGTGAAGGAGGTATAAAAGAGTAGTTGCTGCTTATATTCAAACTATCCTTGGCTCCAGCATTTTACTGCTGGGAAATTTTGACTGTTGAAGGAAAGGACGAAAATGTTCCCATGGATGAAGTCAGTGTACTATGCCACTTACACAGTGGCTATTAATGGAAACTCTTGGCTTTAACACTTGGTATGGATTCAGATGAGCTGCCCTGCCCAAGCACTATGGTTACGTGTCGCTTGGTTTCTAGAGATTGGAAATGCTAGACGTAGAAACTACTGACCTATGCCACCTCAGACTATACAGGCTGTACCTAGAGGTTAATTTTTCCCTTCTAGTTTCTAGTCAAGTTTGAGAGGAAGAAAAAATCCCTTTGAAAGCCACATTGCTTCTACATACCTCATGCAGTAATGGTCTTGTGTTGCAACAGACTTCAGTTTCACACTGGAAGTTCAGGTCATATGAATGAACTTGATATTCCCAAAGGGAACAACCCAACAGCCGTGACATCAGACTTAGGTTTGAATAAGAGAACATATGGTACATCTTCATCACAGGGAATTTCAGACCTGGTCCTTGGCTTGCTTCCACTTTGCACTTGTTCACTGGAGAAGAACTCTGAAAAAAGAGACACTAGATTGCTGGTGCATAGGGCAAGAAGGGCATCTCTTCCCTGTGTCATACCATAGTCAGTTTAATCTAATGTCCTTCTCTAGGCAAAAACCAGCAACTGACTTTTCAAGCAAGGAGGAACAGTTTACACCATTCTCTGGTGTCCTGTACCACACAGTGCATCATGAGGAACAGCTTTTATCTTGTGTTTCACTGTTGTAGCATCTGATGAGTGTTACCAGCTGCATTTTTAATAGTAGGATGCAGAGACAAACTGCAAGATGCTGACACATCTCTGGAGTTTTAGGACAGAGGTTTGCTGTGTTGTACACAGAAGTGAGAGGAAAAAAGGCCAGCTTGCGATGTGAGTGACCCTGATCTCAAACTCTGAGTTATGCTTCTTGATGGTGCTCATATTTAGTGCAATTTCTGTGCTTTCCTTTTGTTATTTCTACTTCATAAAATTTAAGAAATTCCATGTATAAAAAGGGGGCTGCTAAGACCTGCAATCACCCTGCTCCTCTAAGATTTCTTTAGGAACGTTGTCCCCTGTCTCTGTCTTTGAAGGCGTGAATTGAAATAATCTTCCCAAGAGGCAAAAGGAAAGAAGGAACAGACATGGAGCAAGATGAGAACCTCCTTCCATTTTAGACTCACGTTGCCATTGTGAAACGCTGTGCAGTACAAGTGATCCCAGCTTGTGTTTCTGTGTCAGTCTATCTCTCCCCACACTGCACATGGGCTCTGACTATCATGGTATGGACACTGCATTTCAGAATAAATCTGATATTGGCTCACTGAATTTATATTACTGTAAACGAGCAGATATTTGGACTGATGGGTTAAATTAATCTGTATTTTGCTGCAAAAGTCTGTGGGATGGTATGAGCCAAACTGTTGGGTAGTAATGTAAAAGCCAACATCACTGAGATAGGACTCAGCTGAATACAGATTGGTGAAAAAGGAACGAGACGGTAGAGCAGCAATTAATAGAATCTGAATTATTTAACTAGTCAGATTTAATAATAGAGTTTACCTCAATTTTTCAGCATTGTACTAAGCAGTTTAATCTAGGCATAGCCTACAGTGGGGCTGAACTTTGCTTATTGGTGCGAGTTGTTAACACCTTTCTAGTTCTACCCATATTGACTTCCTGCCTGGGCTACTCGCACTGAGCAGATAAATCTCAGCACTGTTCACATCATCGACAGCCTGATTCTGCTCTCCTTGGCTCTGATTTCATGCTCATGAAATGTTCACTTCTTTTTCTCATTCTAATACAACTTGTCTTTTTTTTTTGCTTCCCAAAATGTCTGCAGAAAAGACTTTTCCATTCATGTTGTAAATTTGCCTGCCCAGAAGATGTGGTTACCAAGGAAGAGTCCTCCTGCAACTATAAAACATGTAGATGGTAGATGTGGATGCTAATAGCTTCTGGCTCATTAGCACAAGAGCAAGTATCTGTGGGAGGTAATTGCTGTAAGGGTAATAACGTAGGAAACATCCAAACCATCGATCTCTGTGTGAAGGTGAATCCCCAGGTGCTAAATCACTTAAATTAATCATCCAGTGCTATTACAGGCAATGATTAGTGTCTGCTCTCCCAAGGGAGAGCGATGGAGAGAGAAATCTAGAATGCAAATCATGCCATTTTTGTTGTCCTGCAGACATTCTCCACCTCCTTGCAACAGCTTGTAGGCCGATACAGCTTTGCAAGAACTGGTCTTGTCAGGATTCCCAAACACAAACAAGTCAATCGACTCTGGCAGATAACCACTAACACAAAGAGCAACAGGTGATTAGATGGTGGTTTAGTAAAATGTAGAGCTCTGGAGCCTACTTGGCAAGTGGAATCCAAATACAGTCTGTAGCAATTGCAGTTGGGTAATTCAAAATGATTTCAGCCTGCCTTTGATTATGTGAATCCATGCTGTGTTGATATCAGGAGCAGAGGTCTCACCACTGAGTAACCACCTAGCTTCCTGTAGCAGAATTTTGCAATTTGCCATTACTTCCTCATGCTCCTTGAGCTAATCAGATAGGGTCCAGGGCTGAATGAGTTGTAGAGACAGAAGGATTCTGTAGTCTTGAGCTACAGTATAAAAAATATCATCTTTTGTGTATCTAGGCCTTTGGTGGAACGGTAAAGGGAACAATTGTCTGGGGTGTTCCTGAGCTCTCCAGACTTCACACAGAGAGATGCGCAAGGGTTCACATCCATCATGAAGTTAGTGTCTTAACAAGCTGTCACATATCAGGTGAGCTGTAAAACCTGGCCTCGGGTCTCTCCTCAGCCCATGGCCATGCTGTGTGGAGTTTTCCAGTCAATGGTGATGGAGTGTGTGTTTATGGACAAATACACAGAGATATTTATTCTACCTCATATTTACTGGGGAGCTGTCTGGCCTGCTCCACTCCAGATAAGTCTCTGTAGGAAACTGGTATACTCCTGTATCTGCTCAAAGACCTTCACCCAGGGAAGCTATCTCAAACCCCATTCTGGTCAGGATCAGAAACACTCTTTCCGTTTCAACTGGTACTAGCTCTTAACAAGTTTGGGATGCCCAAAGACAGTTAATTAGCCCACCTGAGGAACCAGCAGAATTAAAGGACAGTAGACGGGGGTTGCTGATCTCCTCTCTCTGGTGACCAGCGACAGCACACAAGGAAAGGGAATGAAGCTGTGTCAGAGAAGTTCAGATTGGACATTAGGAAAAGGTTCTTCACTGAGAGGGTGGTTGGTCACTGGAACAGGCTCCCCAGGGAAGTGGTCATGGCACCAAGCCTGTCAGAGTTCAAGGAGAATCTGGATGATGCTCTTAGTCATATGGGTTAGTTTTAGGTAGTCCTGCGAGGCGCAGGGAGTTGGAATCAATGATTCTTGTAAGTTCTTCAAACTCAAGATATTCTATGACTCTAAGGTTGTTTTAAACACATGACTCTTCACAGAAGACCCAGGCACACTGGGAAAAATGCCTCCTATTCTTACTTTGGTCTTAAATTCATGATTACATGTTATTTTGACTGCAGTAGTGCTTAATGACAAGCAAAAATGGGGCCATTCAGCTTGGCATTGTACACAGACAACACTGAGGCAAATTACTCCCTCAGAGTCTTTACAATCGAATATGCTAATATGCACTACTCTCCTGGGAGTGTTACCATGAAGTAATGGGGAAAAAAAAAAACATATTCTGCTGCTCCAGTAAATCGAGTAGTCCTAAGCAGGTAACTCTGCAGATGATGATGTGTCAGAGAGGGAGTCAATGCCACCTTAGGGCTGTTTGTTGGGAAGATCATCATTCAAAATCAGCTCTGAGAAGGGAAGGCACGTGTAAGGAAGGCACCACAGGGATGAAAAGGGTGGGAGAGCAATTGTCCAGAGCAGGTGAAGAGGCAGCACCTGAACTGTGTGTGTGCGCGCACAGGTGGAATAGGAGGGCAGGAGGTGCTGCAGGCCCGGAGCAGGGATCCCCTGCAGCCCTGGAGAGACCCCGCTGGAGCAGAGACCCAGCCTGCAGCCCGGGGAGGGCCCCACGCCGCAGCAGGGGGGTATTTCCTGCAGGAGCTGCGGCCGTGGAGAGCCCAGGCGGGAGCAGGTTGTCCCTGAAGGACTGCAGCCCGGAGAAGGGCCCGCGCTGGAGCAGGGAGACGTGTGAGGAGGGAGGAGCGGCCGAGAGGGGCTGGGGTGGACCCACCGCAACCCCCATCCCCACCCCTGCGCCCCTCGGGGGGAAAGGAGTCAGAGGTGAGGGGATGCAGGTGGGACTGCGAAAAGGTATGGGGGGAAGGCTTTTTTGTTTCTCACCATTCAAATTTTCTTTAATTGGCAAGAAATTAAATTAATTTTCTCTGGTTTGAGTCTATTTTCCCATGACTGTAACTCGTAAGTGATCTCCCTGTCTTTATTTCGACCCACAAGATTTCTGTTCTTATTTTTCCACGCTGTCCTGTTGCAGAGTGGGAATGAGAGACCAGCTGAGTTGGAGTTTGTCCCTTAGCCAAGGTTAACTTGGCCATATTGCCCAAGATGAAAAAGCCTTAAACAACTTGGTCTAACTTTAGCGTTAGCCCAGTTTGAAGCAAGAGGATGAGCTAGACACATTCTGAGGTCCCTCCCAGCCTGAACAAGACTGTGACTCTGTGTTTCAATCAGTATAACATAAAGGAGACACCTGTAATCAAGACTTGTCCCATAAATAGAATAGCAGTGACAAAATGGCTACTGATACATAGTCTTTCAATATCAACACCACTTCTCCAGAGACACTAGGTCTGTCACTCCAGATAGACACCGGGGAAGATTTGACCTGATGTCCATAAATTAGGAGGAAGCTTAAATGAAGCATAATAGAAACATACTTAAAATAAATCTCCTGTAAAGGATAGTCTCTTGTGGATGGTTTCGTAGCGCTCTGGATTTCCCTGGTAATGACCACACATTCATGCCCATCTTCCACCGTGTCCAAAGCATCATACATGCAGCTTCACTGCCTCCCAGAGAGAGCTGTGTGCAGGCTCTGGTAGGTAGACATTAATCATTCAGGACGGCGAAGTGACGGATGGCTGAGTGAACAGGGCACAGTGTGCTTTCATTCTCAAAGAAGGCTGTGATAAGCAGGAGCCAGGGTTGTAAGGACATGATTATTAGTGTAGCTGTCTGATTACCAGAGAAACAGCAACAGAAAACACAACCTGGTTGCAACTCTTACCCGAACACCTCTCCCCTGTAACAGCCGAGGGAAAGGCAAAGTCATGCAGGAGATGGATGGCCCTGCAATGGCTGCAGCCCTCGAGGAGTAGCCAAGGTAGACATCCCTTGCCACAGGGAGGACCCCGCATCACAGGTACATTGCTCCAAGTAGGACCCCAAACACCCTCCAGCAGGACTCCATTTATACCCGAGTCAGATCGGGGCTCATGGTCATACATGGTAACTCACTAGAAACTTCTTCAGACTGAGGCGCCTCGTTGGCTGAGAGCCTTCCCCATCAACTGAAGGGGCCTGGCCTGTGGGCTGAGCAGGGCACATGATGGTGGTCACTAGGGAGTGATGTGGATCAGTTGTTGGTAAGTGTCCAGTGGTGTTGGAGTAGGTGTACCTGCAACAAGGGGCAAGGAAACAACTGCATTTATCAGTGTTGCCTCATCTTGCCCGTCCCCTGGAAAGATGCCAGAGGCTCAGTGGTGGGTCTGGAATATCTCCTCAAGTCAGGGGGGAATTTCCCTGGGTACCAAAACACTGATGCTAGTACAGAGAGTGATACTCCACCTCAGAGACACAGGCCGTTGGCAGGCAAGTGTCTAGGTCATAAAAATAGCATTCAAAATGATCCCAAAAGTTTTCCTTAGCAGAAATCTCAATACAATGAGAGAGATCAAGGATGTGAAAAGAAATGAGCTTCTTCTAGCCACCTCCTAAGATGGACTTAGGTCTCTGCTGTGACATATAACTTGAAGAAAGACTGAGATCCTTTACAGACCTCAGCAGGCAGAAGGGAGAAACAGTACCGTACACAGACTCTTTGCCTCCTCCAGCTAGCTGACTTAGATGTTGTAAATACTTATCTCCATCGACTTTATCGAAAAACCATGCTCTGGTGACCCTTATTAGAAGGCAGTCTGAATAAATCACAGTCTCATCAGCTGGGAGGCTTGTGCTACTGCCTCTGCAAACAGAGGACTCAACTCTCCAGTTCAGTGGTGCTTGACTGGATTGATTCAAAGAGAAAGTGACCACAGATGGAAAAAATGATGCTGGTGGTTTTGTGAAAACTCTTCTACATGCCCCTATCATATATAAAAAATTACCTTTCCCAAAATATAGCTGGGAGGCTGTGTGACTTATACAGCCTAGATACTCTTCCAGGAGCTGATGTCATGGCTCTGCTTGTCTCCAGTACAGGTTGCCTTCCATTTTGGTTCAGTCTGTTCTTCATCTGTGCCATCCATGGCTGAAGGGCAATGATATTTCTCATCTACTTAACTTCTGGACAGGCAGCTACATGAACTCATGCACCACCTCTAAGGATGCTTCTGAGGGGATATGCTGTGGCAGTGATTTAGAGCTCCAGAAGAAAGAAAAGAAACATTTGCATTCAATTTTCAATAAGCAGATGGTACACGGCTTGTTTTATACTGCAGTAAATTTTGAAGTCCCTACTGAAAAATAAGAAAAGCGAGTGTATTCACTTTTATTTCAAACTTTCCCTGTTTCCATGGCAATATCCCAGTGAGGTACCAAGAGTAGATGCCGGGATATGAGGTATTAAACAGTTCTTTTTCTCTGCATCATGAAAGGCAATGCTGAGATCCACGTGTAAAGAAAAGCAAGTTGGGAAATGATGCAGGGACATTGAAGAATTATTACACTGAGGATGAGAAAATTTCAACATACTGAATCCACAGAAGGATAAGCTAGATTTGTCCTTTGTTTTAGCCCAGTGCAGCTCAACTGATTTTCAGTAGAGCTGTACCAGCACTAAAAAGATAGGACCATTCCTACATTACATAGGTGGTAATGGAGAAGATGGAGCCAGACTCTAGTTGGAGCTGAGCAGCAACAGACACAAGCTGCAGTTGCTAAAATTCCCGTTAGCTACCACAGAAAAATGAATCGCAATGAGAATGGTCAAACCCTGAACAGATTGCCCCAGTACTAACCTTGAAATAATCAAAGCCTGACTGGAAAGCTCTTCAGCAGCTTTATCTAGCTTTGAAGTTGGATTTGCTTTATTCAGAGGTTAGATGATCAAGTTCTGCTTCCAACCTAAATTATTTTGTTATTTTATGATTCACTGTCACACTTCAAGAAACCTCCTTTTTCTTATTGCACCGTACATTCAGTCTCGTCCATATTTAAGGTAACTGAAATGGTGCTCCTTCTGTTGCATCTTTTGCAGATCATTCTGCAATTTCATAGAATAGAATGGTAATGAATAGATAGGTCAAATTTCCCCACTGTTCCTTTCTCCTCAGTTTTAGTATTTCCCTTGGCAGACACATTAAGTACACTTGATAGCTCTGTATTTACTATTTACTTAGAATCATAGAATCATAGAATGGTTTGAGTTGGAAGGGACTTTAAAGATTATCTAGTTCCAACCCCCTGCCATGGGCAGGGACACCCTTCACTAGACCAGGTTGCCCAAAGCCCCATCCAGCCTGGCCTTGAACACTTCCAGGGAGGGGCCATCCACAGCTTCTCTGGGCAACCTCTTCTAGTGCCTCGCTGCCCTCATAAAGAAGAATTTTTTCCCAGTATCTAATCTAAATCTACCCTCCTTCATCTTAATTACTTAATTACTTCAGTAAATGCAGACCTTCCATACCATACCAGTCAGATAATGACACACCTCTTCAGATAAAACGTGTAGCCCAAGTTTCATCAAGCCAACTGCAATATAACAGGATCACATGATAATTCACTTTGGAAGTGACCTCAGTCTAGCCTCATGCATGAAACAGGATGTGAAGGAAGGTGATTTGTACATACTTACTGATTTGGGGAAGGGTGTAGAGTATCTTAAAAGAGTCAGAGAACCTGAAATTTAACAGGCATTGGATTGCATTCTAGAGTAATAGTGAAAATATACCTAGTAATCTGTTGTTGTTGTTATTGTTAGTAGTAGTATGCATTGAAGTCCTAACCTGTTAAATGAAGAGGTATGTTCTTAGACAGATGAGGAAAAAAGACAAAATGGAGATTAAAAGGAGTATATTAGATTGATTATTTTACAAACTGACAAATCACATGACATTTCTGAAGGATGCATGCCGATCACACAGCTCGAGAACACACTCACACTCTCCTCAGTCTCAAACCAGTTCCTATAGGTAAGACCACTCTCCTCTCTAACAATAGTTTTTCTTCTCTGAGGTGCGTGTTTGCCCCAGCAGCATTTGCAAAAGCTTAGAATCCTTCAGCAAGGAAGAGGATAGGAAGAGGATATTGCCTGTGACTAGGGAAAGAAATTGAGATCGCTTCTTTTCCCTGTCTGCATGTGGTAAACCTGAAGTTTATTCTTTAATTGGATCATACCCATGAATATCTGGTTTTTTTTCTCATTTCCAAGTTGGGCCAAGATTTCAGTAACACTGTCTCTGCTGTTAATGTGGAAGGAAATGAATTAATTAAAATCTCCACAGCACTTTCTAAAGGCATCTGTAGGTCTTTCCTCACTGTAAAGTCAGTGGATCAGACCTTACTCAGCCCCTACAAACTGATCTTTAGTGATAGGCCATCTTCTCTAATAACTGAGATGCCTACCAAAAGGAAGAGTAGCTGAGCTTCTGAGTTCTGCAAGTCAAAGACTATCCTGCTACAGGGCCCAAGAAGTTTGATGTATTCCTATCCCTTTGTTCTTACTGTACTTGATTTAATACTTTCATGTTTTTATTATATTCAGTTTTATCTTATTGATATATTTATTATGGAATGATTATAGACTAAATATGTTTCTCTAACATTATAGAATTTTTCTAATGAACGCACTTCTCCAAACACAGCAGGTATCAGTGTCTTTGCTCAGTTCATAACCTCTTTGCAACCAGTGTAACACCACATCCCTCCTTATTTCTCTCAGGGTCATACTGTCAGTGGTTCTCCTGCTTCCCTTTCTTTCCCAGCCCTTCCATCTGCCATCCTGTGACTGCTTCTGTTAAGAGAGGTCCTATGCAGTGCCTCTCCCATCAAGTACATCCGTCCCTTGTGCAATAGCCATTGGTTAGTGCTTTGAACAGTGACTGATCACTGAGCTTGTTTGCTTCTTTAGTTAATCCTGGAAGAAAGCTGGTTGCGATGCTCACCGCCTTCCCAGTGGTTCAATCTAAATGTTGGCACAGAGGGCTGTGAATGTTCTCTGGTGGAAAGGGATCCTAAAACAAACAATGACATTGATTATAGTGAATAATTTAAGTATAATCTGAGCCTGTCTTTCCAGAGAGGGAGGCACTAACTGGACTCTCAACAAGCCTTTTAACCCATCACAGGAAGGGCTAAAGAATCCCCATGGGTCTAACACTCCGGGAGCGCAAAACAGATTCTTGGCCTGCAGAATATCTCATCAGAAAAGTGAGGCAGAAACCCACTTGGCACAGCCCCATCTGCTGATACAGAACAACATCTTCTGTAGTGCAAAAGACACCACAGCTTGTGAGGTGGGCAGTGATCTATAACACTGGGAATGTCTGAGTTCTGCACGTCATTTGGTTTAGACCATTTTAGTTGTTAAGAAGATATTTAGAAAGAGCATGAGTCTTGTTCAAATTCCAGAAAAGGCATTTGCAGATTCAAATTATGTCCACCGAGATACAGCCAGGCCCTGAAGATGGATGTGTTTTGGCAAAAAGCACGGTGGAAAGTGTTTGGTTAGACAGGTCCTGTTTGAACACTGACCACCCTCCAGGAGTACCCCAAACACCAGACAGCACCAACTGTTCAGTAACTATTTAGGAAAAGAAATGCTTTCAACAAGCTCTTTCTTCTGTAGCAACAGATGGCTTGAAGCTGCCGTGAGTAAGAATTCCTAATGAGGTCCTTCTAGTGGAGCTCCTGCAAAGGGCAGAGGAGGGAGAGTAGCGTGCCCTAGATTCACAACAGTGCTCATCTGCACACACACTGTCCTTCTCTGATCAGCAGTAAGGGAAGGAGCAGAATCTCACTGCCTCCTTGCAGAGATTAACATCAGTCAGCAGTCAAGCCAATGAGACAAGCACAAAACTAAGCAAACAGTTTTAAAAAAAGACATGAGCTGTAGGATGGTTTGTTTTCAAGTTTCATCGTCAGTAAATTTTTGTGGCGTGTAGAGAACTGGGATGGAGCTTTCATATTTACGAAAGCAATGACGTGTGAGTGGAGTGCTGTGCAGAGCGTGAGACAGAGACCCCTTCGCCGTCTCTGCTGCAAAATCTCAGAAAATCAATACTAATAATATTAACACATAAGGAGGCTGAAATAAAGTGTATGCACCAAGGCTGTGGTATTTAAATATGGTCTTTTCAATAAGCAGTGGAAGATAACAAGATATGACAGGGAAAGCGGTTCTCAGATCCAGAACTAATAAGGCACTTAGACCCCTGAAGTTACTTTCTGTATCTAATTTTCACTTTTCTGGCTCTAAGAGTAGAACAGAGATGTGCTGCATTGGATTTCTGGCTGTCCTATATTATGAATACAACACAAATTTGAGGTTGTGCTGTTTTTCAGAGGGACCTCAACAGGATGGAAAAATGGGCTGACAGAATTTCTTGAAGTTCAACAAAGGGAAATGCCAAGTGCTACCCCAGGGGAGTGACAACCCCAGGCACCAGTAAAGGCTGGGGAGCAAGTGGCTGGAAAGCAGCTTTGCAGAAAAAGACATAGAGGTCCTGGTGGTGAACAAGTTGCACATGATCTGGCACTGTGCCCTTGGGGCAAAAAAAGGTCAGTCGACTCCTGGGCTGTATTAGGCAGTGTTGCCATCAGATCAAGGAAGACGATCTTTTACCTCTATCCCGTGCTAGGGAGACCCATCAGGAGTGCTGTATCCGGTGCTGGGCTCCTAGGTACGAGAGACACATGGGCATACTGGAGTGAGTTCAGTGAAGGGTCACAAAGATGGTTCAGGTATTGGAGCATCTGACATACGAGGAGAGGCTGACACGGTTGGGACTATTCAGCCTTGAGAAGAGAAGGTTCAGGGGGATCTTACCAACTTCGTCTGATGGGATGAAGTAAAGATGGAGCCATTTTGTTTGAGATGTCCTTGGTGGTCCCCAGTGGTTCAGGTATTGGAGCATCTGACATACGAGGAGAGGCTGACACGGTTGGGACTATTCAGCCTTGAGAAGAGAAGGTTCAGGGGGATCTTACCAACTTCGTCTGATGGGATGAAGTAAAGATGGAGCCATTTTGTTTGAGATGTCCTTGGTGGTCCCCAGTGACAGGACAAAAGGAAATGACAACAATTGAAATAGAGGAAATTCCATTTAAATAAAAGAAAACATTTCTATTGGAAGGGGGAAGATGGCGCGGGGGGGCACACTCTGGAACAGGTAACCCAGAGAGTTTGTGGAGTCTCCATCTTTGGACATATTCAAAACCTGAATGGACATGGCCATGAGCAAGCTCCTCTAGATGATCATAGAATCATAGAATCATTTTGGTTGGAAAAGATCATCAAGTCCAAACATTAATCTAGCACTGCCAAGTCCACTACTAAACATGTCCCTAAGCACCACAGCTACATGTCTTTTAAATACCTCCAGACATGGTGACTCAACCACTTCCCTGGGTAGCCTGTTCCAGTGCTTGACAATCCTTTTGGTGAAGAAATTTTTCCTAATATCCAATCTAAACCTCCCCTGGTGCAACTTGAGGCCATTTCCTCTTGTCCTATCACTGCTACTTGGGAGAAGAGACCAACACCGACCTGGCTACAACATCCTTTCAGGTAGTTGTAGAGAACAATAAGGTCTCCCCTCAGCCTCCTTTTCTCTAGGCTAAACAAGTTCCCCAATTCCCTCAACTTCTCCTCATATGACTTGTGCTCTAGACCCTTCACCACTTTGTTGCCCTTCTTTGGACATGCTCCAGCACCTTAATGTCCTTCTTGTAGTGAGGGGCCCAAAACTGAACACAGCACTTGAGCTGTGGCCTCACCAGTGCCCAATACATGGGGACAATGACTGCCCTAGCACCGCTGACCACACTATCTCTGATACCAGCCAGCATGCTCTTGGCTGCCTTGGCCACCTGAGCACACTGTTGGCTCACATTCAGCCAGCTGTCAACCAACACCCCCCAGGTCCTTTTCTACCAGGCAGCTTTCCAGCCACTCTTCCTCAAGCCTGTAGCATCGCCTGGGGTTGTTATGACCCAAGTGCAGGACCCAGCACTGAGCCTTGTTGAACCTCATACAATCAGCCTCTGCCCATTGATCCAGCCTGTGCAGATTCATTCTGTAGAGCCTTCCTACCCTTCAAGCAGATCAACACTCCCACACAACTTGACTTGTCATCTGCAAACTTACTGAGGGTGCATTAAATGCCTTTATCCAGATCATTGATAAAGAGGTTAAAGAGAACAGGACCCAGTACTGAGCCCTGGGGAACACTGCTTGTGACCGGCCACCAACTGGATTTAACTCCGCTCACCACAACTCTTTGGGCCCAGCCATCCAGTCAGTTTTTTACCCAGAGAAGTGTGTGCACATCCAAGACATGAGCAGCCAGTTTCTCCAGAATTATGCTGCAGGAAATGCTGTCAAAGGCTTTACTGAAGTCCAGGTAGGCAACATCCACAGCCTTTCCCTCATCCACTAAGCAGGTTACCTTATCATTGAATGAGATCAGGTTAGTCAAGCAGGACCTGCCTTTCACAAACCCATTCTGACTGGGCCTGATCACCTGATTGTCCTGTATGTGCCACATGATGGCACTCAGGATGATCTGTTCCATAACTTTCCCCAGGTATGAGGTCACACTGCCAGGCCTGTAGTTCCCTAGATCCTCCTTCCTTCTTGTGGATGGGCATCAGATTTGCTAACCTCCAGTCAACTGGGACCTCCCTGGTTAGCCAGGACTGCTGATAAATAATGGAAAGTGGCTTGGTGAGCACTTCTGCCAGCTCCCTCAGTACCCTTGGGTGGATCCCATCCAGCACCATAGATCTGTGTGTGTCTAAGTGATGTAGCAGTTTGCTAACCATTTCCTCTTGGATTATGAGGGCTTTGTTCTGCTCCCCGTCCCTGTCTTCCAGTTCAGGGGCTGATGCACAGTCCTATGGACAAATTAAACAAATGAGATTTTGAAAATGGGAAAGGACAGTAAAGTCCAAGACTTTGGAGTATAACATCTCTTCAAAAGAAGGTGTTGATTGGCAAATTATGTGCCAAAGAAAGAGTAATGCCTACAGAGCCAGTGAGAGCTGCTCTGCAGTTAATGTTCAAACAACTGAATGTCTCTGTCCAGTTAGTCTCCAGGGCTGAGTCTCTCTTCAGACTCAGTTTTTTCTAATGACTTTCTCATATTTATCATAAAGAACCTCACCAACTGGGGTGCCGTGTAATTAGGGATAGGGTGGGACAAGCATGTTTCTGCTGATTTTTCCCTCAAAACCAAAATTTATGGATCATTTGGTCACAAATTCCTTAACAGCCCAGTATGGTCTTGATCCAAATCCAACAGTAGACCACATGCATCAGTACCATTTATGTAGCTGGATAAAATGTGGTTGTCAATTTACATGGCTCTGTGGAATCTGAAGATGAATAACGAGTCTTCACTCTGGCATTTGATTGTAGTTGTTGCAGGGAGGAAGAACATTTTCTTTTACAGTGACTTAATAATTTATCCCCTGACCACCGAAATATTCATTATTCTTAATGACATTCTTAAAAATGCCCTTAATGATAGCCCCTGACCACAGGGATATTCATTAAATATCTTTATTGACCATCTGGGCAAACAGAAATTGCAGTAGGCTATGTCCAAAAGACATTACTCTTTTGAATGCTAGCGGGGCTAGGCCATGGGATGAAGA
This sequence comes from Aramus guarauna, assembly GCA_013400195.1. Taxonomy (NCBI): domain Eukaryota; kingdom Metazoa; phylum Chordata; class Aves; order Gruiformes; family Aramidae; genus Aramus; species Aramus guarauna. Next base: position 113,799 of record VXBL01003178.1, read on the forward strand.
TAGGCTGCTGCGACATTCTTCTTGATTGAGGAGGAAATCTTTGGATCTGAAGAAACTGTGAACTTAAATTATAAAAGAGCGAAGGGCTCTGTGCATGGATTGCCTTTTGTGAGGCAGCCAGATGGTGAATGGGTTGTGTGAGTCCTTGAATAAGAAGGCTGAGAAGCATCTTTCAGCTTATTAGCTGAATCACAGAGTGTGAAAGAAACTTTGAAACCTGCTAGACTAGGAAGTAGCATATTTATAGAAACGTCTCTGTGAACTGTATTATCAATTCCTACACTGCGTGCTCTATCTGGTGTTACTACTATTTGCTCTTACCTTAGCCCAGCTCGAAATAAAGTGATTAAAGATAATGGGCTAACACCAAGGCTGTACATGCTTTTGCCATACCAGTCTTCAAAATGAAGTTGCTGGGATACTCCAACAGTGCTCAATTCCCAGAAAATCCCAAGAGAATCAGAATGTGTGTCCCCTCACACTCCACAGCATGCCTGGCAGCATGGTACTTGGGAGCAAGTAGAATCTGCTTATGGCCACTGTGAAGCCAGAAGGTCTCTGGCGTGCAGCACATCCAAGAGCTTTGTGTTGAGACCATTGAGTTTGCAAGGGCTCTAAGGTAACAGTGCAGAGACATAGGCACCAGGCTGATACAGCAGGAACAGACTCATTCCAGTAAGACTCTCCTGGGACGATGCTCCTCTCTCTGGAAAAATTTCTTGGCCCAGAGCCCAGCTGCTTGGGTTACTGGTGTAGCTCATGAATAGTCTGGGTTTGGGGAGGCTACAACTCATTTCTTTCTATTTGCCAGAGAACCAGCATCAGTGAGTGCAGCACCTGCTACAGAGACAGTCTTGCTTTTTCTCATACTGCAGTTTTATAGCAGATATTGTTACCAGTAAAACAAAAGTAGCTGGGCTTATCGGGCCTGATTATAGAGGTATATGCTTTTGGGATTTTAGATCTTTCCCTGAGTGTCTCAGTACTTTTCTTGATGCCAAGGTTAAAAAGGTTAGTGGTAGTGTGAGAAACAGTTACATCCTTAATCAATCAAAGCCTGTTCTGTGAGAAACAGATCAGTGTACTGCAGAGGATTAGTCCTAGCAAAGGTCCACACCACTGCAGAATAGTAAAACCATCTCCTGCAGTCCTCAGGGGACGTTCAGCTAACTATCCCTGTGGTGACCCGAATTTCCTGGCAGAGAGATTAATTCACTTGAGCCATATCCCCGGGGGGAAACAGAGCACCAGAGACTTTAAGAACTGGATGGGGCACTGTCTCCATCTCTCATTACGCAGATTATGGTGGACGAGACTCAGCACACGAGGTGATGAGTTGGCGGTGGGAGGAAGACAAGGGAGGGATGTACCAAGGCCCAGAGAGCATCCCCCTTACTGGGAGGTCGGGATGCCAGGGCTGGGGCCAGCTCAGTGCCAGTGCAGTTGAGGGTGTCCCTTCCCATGCAGAGACACTGCCAGGGAGCTCCATGGTGGACAACCCAGGCTTGCTGTGTACTGCTGGGATGGAGGGAGAAGGAACAAAGGAGAGGAGCCCTTTGTGCGGCCCCTGGCTTCTACAGACACAAACCAGAGCTGGAAATTGAACTGCTGTTTCCTAAAGAGTAGCTTCTAGTGAAGATCACAAGACAGACACACAAACATACAGTCCACAGCAGACATAGAGAAGGGTGCAGTATAGGACAATGGCAGTAGGAAGGCCAGAAGGAGCAGTGAGAAGAACAGTGGGAAGATATAGCAGGATGGCCGAGGGGGATTAGCAACAGACAGGGAGCTGGGGAAACCTTGCAAGGGAAGAGGAGGCACAATTTGTCACTGCAAAGTCTTTATCTCAAGCCTTTTTTAGTGTGTGGTGTCACTTACCACTTATCTGTGCCCTGTAGCAAGATGGTTCTTGCTTTGGCCCCAGTCCTAAGCTTTCAAAGTCACCACTCCCCCACTGAATTTCTGCTGACTGAAGGAGGGTAATCAGCATATCACATATAACCTTGGTAGATGTTACAAATCAGGTCTATTTTGTGGCCAGATCTCGGTATGGGTGGGATTTGGGGGCAGGGGATTATGCTGTTTCAGCACAGGAGTGTGTTATCATGCCATGGTATAATGAGCGATTGTTTGGGGTGGTGGTTCAGTGCACTGCTGCTCTCTCCTGTCTGGTGAACACTACTCGGGGCCGCAGTGGGAGGTTTATAAACAGAGATTAAGAACTGCTATGAAAGGAGGAGTGACCCGGTTACTGGAGAGAATTATTACTTTTTGGGTGTTTTGATATCTGTTCCCTTAAAAGCAGTTGTGATCAAGACACAGGCTACTGCTTTGCCAGAAAAAGGCTAGGAAAAAAAAAAAAAAGAGAGAGTTGAAAACTCAGAATTGAGGGACTAAATCTCTCCCTTGTAGGCATCCCCTGAAACCATATGGGATCTTGGGCTTTTGGTTTTGAATGTCTGTACTCTGCCAAAGGCAAAAGACAAAGCCAGATCTCCTGAGGCTTCAGCAATGCTTGTGGTCCCTTGTACCTAACCCAGCACTGCTGAGCAAAAGGTCTCCACCCATCCTAAATACTAGTTGCAGATTCAACAGAAAAAGGCATACCTTGATGTCAGGAAATTTCCAAGTCAGAAATTCTAGGTCTAACATGATTTTTGTAGGTCTTTATGTGGACTAACACCTTCTGATCTGGCCCTTGGTTTCAATTCACCTTCACCCATGCAAACAGCACAGGAGATTGAACAGTCTGTTCCCTGGGGTCAGGTCTGATTCCAGACTTTTGAATGTCAAGGTTGATGGTATTAGATACTACCTCTTCTCAGTTTCCCAGCCTTGTTATGCAGTGCCAAGAGGGTTTGGAGTAGTGTTTGACCTTCAGTGCTTGCCTTGCCAGCCTACTGAAGCAGCTGAGGTTTAGCTGCCTGAGAGGAGTGAAATGTGAAGCTCAAAATCATTAAAACAATTTAGTTTAGTAATTCAAGCAGCAATGTAAGCAAGGATGACCGAAAGCCAAGACCTCACATCCAAAGCCAGATTTTGGGTGTCTGGGGATGCAGAAGTCTGTACTATGTTGTATCTTGCTCTCTCAGTGAATGTTTTCTGGCCAGGGCTGGTCTTTCTGCCTCAAAAGTAATTTTTACACAGCTAGGACATGGTCTAGTTCTTTAAATGCAGTAAAGATTGTCCAAGGAGTTGTCAGTACCACATCTCTCTCTGAGACTTGTGCATTTGCAACTTGTTTATCACCCTTCTGCAAGATAGATATTCAGCTTTTGCAATAGGAGGTTGCTAAATTTTCCCCAAAGAGCCAAACTCAGCTCTGGGAAATGGGCTTGCAGCAACATGCCAGTGTAGGGCTGACAGGGAGAACAGACATGTCCAATTCATGGGGGATTTTTTTTTTCTTTTTCCTGAGGACTCCCTTCCCTTCTGTGGAAGTTATTTATTCACTTGCACTCTTTGTCTGCTCCTCAAACTGATGCATAAGCAGTTTGCAAAGTGCCTAACACCAATAGCAGTATCTGAGTCTGCTGCAGGTATTAATGGATAATTGAAGCAGAAATGCAAGTGAATGGTAAGCATCCTCCAGTGTGTAATTCACTGACGTCCTCACTTCTACAGAAACCCACAGATCACCAGCTGATCCAAGGTCCATTGGGGAGGGGGAAAAAATCCCACCCACATACACAAACGTAGATTTTACCTTGTTTTAAGACTTCCTGAAGCTTACAGTGAGATTTGAATGAAAAACATTATTTCTGAAAATAATAACTTCACTAGTTAAAAAGAAATATAGGAAGGCAATGCAATCTCCCTGCAGGTGCAGATAACCTTCTGGGACTTACACCTGGGACAGAGAAGGTAAAGCATAACTCACAGACAATGGAGAAAGCATGAAAAAAAAATCTCTGAAAAGCTTTCATCGAAGAAAATTGAATTTAGGGGATGAATTTGCCCCATAAATCTAGGAGTAAAAATAGCCAAGGCTGGCTGATAGTGGTCTGAAAAATGAGTTCAGTTAGAACGGTCACAGCTGTGATGGATAGGGGAGCTGCTTCTTATCAGGTCAGGCCAGTAATGGAAAGGCAATGGGATAATCATCAAATAATTCTTTTTACTACCTATCAGTTACACATAAGTGGTTGCCTTACAGAACCAGTTAACTGGTGACAGTAAATCTGAGCAGAGCCTGTACGCTTCAAATGAGGATCTCCTTGTGCTCCTCCCTTACTCGTTTGAGTGCATTTTGTTTTTCCATCTCTGGCGTTGCCCGGGTTAGTTCTGACTAAGTGCTGTTGCCATCTGATAGTGTCTTGGTACCTATGGGAAGCGTGCTAGAGATGCCATACTAGTTTCAAGCAGACATGCATCACCAGCAAGTCCCCCTCCCCAGACTTAACTTGTTTCGCCAGTGTGACTAAGCTGAGATGCTTTAAGAGATTTATTTTTCAGGTAAGAGTAAAGCTGAAGTCATGACTATGGCTCCTAAGAATAATGCTCTTGTTACTATTGTTATTGCTCCTGCTACTACTAATGCTATTACTAATACAGGTGATATAGCATACCCAGTAGTGCTAATAATAAAAGCAACGAGGAATAATAATAATAAAGACATTTCCCTCATTCTTCCTGAGCACTAAAACTTCCCTGGCAGGAACAAAAAGAATATCACTGACTCCCCAGCACCACCTGACCTTGGATAGCTGCAGTTTATCCACGTAGGAGTTTCCTGGGATGTCACTTTGGAGCTAGTGTTCTTTAAGCTTGCTGCAGGGGTGCCTTTAAATTGGGGTGTGAAGAGGGTGTGTGTGTGAAGATAAATAGGCTAGTGACAGAGGCTGTGTTGGGGCTGTAAGAACTTGCAAACATACTATTAGAATCCAGTGATAAAGTTGTGACCATGACCACGTTCACATGGATGTGCCATATGTCTCTGAAGCTCATTTACAATTTTCAGATCAGAAATGATGCCCATATAGCCAGATATCTGGTTGCTCTCTGTGTTTCCAAGTTGAAATATACTCTTGGTTTATAAAACATTGACCCTTATAATACTGTGGATCAACTATTGTACTGAGACCTGGTGTACACATAGAATAGCCAGGCCAGGATCTTGTACGTCCCCTGACACTTACTGTTTCCAGTTTAAAGGAGATAACCCCAGAACTGAGCAGAAAGGGTGGCTATTGGTATGGCACAGTCCCAGTTGTTTCTGTCACTTGGGGTGTTCTTTAGAAAATAAACTATCTTTTAGCATAATGGTGTGTGCTTGGTCATGTCAGGGTTGCATCCAACCGATGAAGTTACCAAGCATCTGTGAAGCAAATGGAAACCTGCATCCATGCCCCTGCTCTCCTCAGCTGCAGAGTAGAAGACATTGACCTTTCTCACTGAGCAGGGGCTGTCTTTTACCCTACTGCTTAATAACTTGTTCAGTGGAATCCTATTTTTATTTAGGGTTTGTATGCTCCTGTATTGCTGATACAATGATTGTTCATAAAAGGGAAATGTTCACTTCTTCATGTGTCTCCTTTTTCCTTTTAACACAAAAAAAATCTGCCAAAAGAAAATACTCACCGTTTGATTACTAGTGATTTTTTCTTTGTAGTTTTCATCAGTAAATCCTCATCTTCAGAGTTTCAGCTATTCACAAAGCTTTGCAGTTTTCCTTTCAAAGCACCACACTATTCTGTGAAACCTGAGCCAGCTCATGAGTTTAATTAGTTATGTGACTTAAAGGAAAATATGGTTGCAGTTTCCTACATGCCATGTCACACTGCACATCTGTCGAATAGGCTGTGGGAGTCTTCCAAGACGTGCTTGCCCTATTATTCGGAAAGCCAAGGCCTTTTGTTCCCTTCAGTGGCGGCTTGACTTAATAATTAATACTTAGCACTTTGTAAACATGAGTTAATGAATCCTCAAGGCTAAGGATTAGTGCTTCCCTTACATGAGGCAAGAGTCTGGGCCACAGAAAGCCCTGTTGTGTCTTCTTCTCCAGTTACAATGGCCCAGGAAGCTTCAGGACTGTGATGTCTCTATAAAGGAAACTGGCTTTAGACAATGAACTGAAACAGGAGGGCTTTTTGTTCAGGGACAGTAGGAAGAAACACTGAGTACAGTGGAACTGTGCTTCTAGACCCTGATCTTCTTGCAGGTGGAGCAGATTGCCATGATATAGACTCTTTCCAGATATAGGCAGGAATTCATGCTGCCATGAGTGGGACTGGCTAATATAAATTCAGCTTCTATGTCAAAATTATTCCTGAGGGACCATGACTCTCATGGCGGGTCCTCCTTGACCTTTTTGAAACTTTGATGTCATAGACTGAGATACATAGTGATTAATCAGGCTTGTCACTCTCTCTCATCCCATAAATCAAGAGAAATGGTGGATCCTTGAAACATTCAGTAGTTAAGTGCCGGTGCCAGAGTAATATAGAATATAGAACTCAGGTCAAGGAGAAACAAGCCCAGTTCCAATAAAGAAAAAACTCAGTCAGATAATAATCCCTTGAGCATTTCCTCTTAGGAATACAAGATACCACCTGTGCTCCTGTTCCACAGAATAACATATGGAGTTGAGAAAGATACAGATGATGCCAACACTATATTCTTCTTCTCTGCCCTTTCCCACACACCACAAGCCCCTAAACATTCACCAGTGTTCCTGTACCGTAAGACTTTCAAAGAACAAATGCCATACCCAGAATTCAGACATACTGATAAGATAAGCAGGACAAATCTGGTCTCAGACACCTGCTCCATAGTCTTGCTTTGGGATAGCTCTGTGAATGGCTCATCAGCTGAAGTTGGCAGACAAATGCTGTTTATTTTTGAGAATATCTCTGGAGAAAACTCATGTTCCCAAGATACGAAGATTAGGTGAGGCCTGATCAGTGGATTTCAGTGTGTTGATGATGCCTAAGCAATGGCTTGAAATGCCTGCACGGATAGGAGAAAAACTGGGTGTTAATGGTTTAACCAATTCACTGAAAGCTCTGGCAGATCCAGTAACTGGATCCAAATCTTCCAATAACCTCCTGTGTCCACACATCTAGCTGGACATACAAGTGAACCACAGTTGTGAGTCTGTGCACTTTCATCTGTTTTTACAATTGCATCGAGGGCTTAAACACTGTAGCCAAAACTCTCTTATCAGGCTGTGGATGACTTTAACCTCTTGTAGGTCAATGCAAAACCTGGCAGGGAAGGGACTCCAGGGGAAGGGGAGGCCTCTTCTTCAAAGCAGCTTAATCCTACTAGGGAATTGCTTCTGAGCCCACTGCTGAATGTCATCCTCCCCTGCCTGCCTCAGCACTCTGGCGAGGAGTAATTCAATGGCTTAAGCTTCTCCCTGTGACTCGGGCTTCTCCCCAATGATTGCAGTGATGACGCAGCAACCGCAGCTCATCACTGACTCACTCCATCGACGTCTCTGAGAGAAGCAGGGGCAAGAGGGAGACCTGTGTTTCCCTCATTTAAATTCCACATTTTCTGTGAAGTTGGCAAAGCATGCCTGAGTCCGTCTGCGTGCCATGCTACAGAAACCTTCACACTCGCTTCCTCTGGGAAGCTGCCTGTGGCATCCAGCACCCCTCTGAGTCAGAGCTGGTGGCTCTTCTGTTTGTTTGTTTCGCTGGACATAGACAAATGCATCACATGGGAAAATGGGAAATGCAAATACGTTCAAAGGATAGTCACTGGCACAGTGGTGAATGCCGTAGCTTGTCACACAACACAAGGGAAAATAAGACTTAACAATAGTGGCATTAATAACGTCTATGTGTGTCAACGCACCACAAGCAACCAGAAACAGCTGCATGTTGCAGTCTTCCCCACTTCTCTGTCGCAATTGCCTTGGGATCTCTGATAAATCACCTTTGTCTCAAGCTGAATTAAAAAAGGCCTCTTTTGTCAGTGCATGTGTTGCTACGACGTTCCCAATACTCTGGTTCCTCGTCTGCAAAGCTGCCATGCAGTGGAGCCTCCTGGAATCCTTATCTTCGTGTCTGACACAGTTTTGCCCTGAACATGTTGTGCCTTTGCAAATCATAATCCGATTTGAAAGTGATATTTATCTTAAGTGGGTTAAATGACTTACAGTTCATAATCCTGGACTTCAATAAAAGTTGAGGCATCAGACACACAATATCTCTCGGTCCAGAATGTCGTGTTATAATCTGTCAAGGGTCCTTATTTTGGAGAAGGGATCGAATTCCTTGTGTGTAGCACAGACATCATCACTTGCATGATCCCCTAGCTTTCAAGTCATTACACCACTGACTGCTCCATTTCTCAAGCGATTTCTACAACTTCGTTTCTGTGCCTGATCCCAGGAGTTTTATTTCCCTGGTTCACAGAGCATCACAGCAGCAATCTTTGTCATCAAACCATTGGTGACATCGATGTCTCAAAGTTCAAAGCCTTATCCAGCTCAGGTGTTTCTGCAAAAAAACTTCAGCTAAGGGTTTTTGGAAATGAAAGGACAGTGTCACACTCATTAAAACAGAGGCTTCTCTATTACAGCATTTTTTTCAGTATTTTCTGCAAAATTATATTCTCATCCATTAAGGGTAGTCGTGCAGACCTCCATACATGCACTGTTGTTAGTACAATGGACAAGCATTTGGAAGACAACCTTGGTGTGCTGGTGTCCTGATGCTCTGCAGCAGCTCTTGCTGTCACCAGGTGGATGATACAGTCCCTGAGAGGGCAAATGTTGCTGGTAGGGTGTTGCTGGTAACTGGCCCTTGCTGGTGTAGAAGCTCCTGTGATAACAACAGCAACCCTGGGAAGAATCTGGAAGGGCAGCAGATAAATTGTGGCTAAGTCTGACTACGCAGCAATGCCCTGGCGCTGCAGAGATTGCAGTTCTCAAAAGTATTTGCTCCAGGACAAGGAAATGCAAAAACTGTATTGCGAAAAGAAAGCAATGTTTAGCATTGGAAGGCAACACCAAATATGTTTGGCTATAAAGACCCTGAAAATATAAAGCAGAGAGAGCAATATGAGGCAGGAGCAGACAGTTGAAGAATGACTGAGGTGGATGTGGAGATTTGGGTTGAATCTGTGCCTTGCTGTGTCCAGGCAGCCTTGGACTGAGTGAGCACCTGCTCACCAGGAGATTGGGGTCCCTTCACATTATTTAATGCAGTCACCTGCAGACACTGTTGAGTTTAGCTCAGTGAGTGCCTAAGCTTCAGATAGACATTGGATTAGCTTGTGAGTACATTGCAATATTTTGCCATAAAGCAATACCCCTTCTCCAAATCTGGACAAACTTGAATAACCTTTCCAGGCAGCTCTCTGCCTGCTTTTGGGTCTTTTCTTTTGCAATCTGAAAAGACAACTGTTTCTAGTTCCAGGCTGACACTGTCCAGATGCATAATGGAAACAAAGTGCTTTGTTTCTGCTCCTCTGGTTGTGGCACATAAGACATACTGAAACAGGTCTCAGAAAAGCTGCACTGAGGAACAGAGTGAAGTTTTTTGCCTCAAGTGGCTCCTGAAATGATTTTGTCTTCCTTTACTTTACACAAGGGAACTGCCCTTGTGGTATTAACAGGGTATATACTCCACTGCCTTAGGGCATGGGAATGACCTATTCTGCTTGTGAGACCCATTTTATCCATATTTTTCACCACTATTTGAATCCCTGCAGCAATGGCTTCCTCACCTGCCACAGATCCCACCTCTATTTTCTAGTGTTACCACCATGCAAGGCATCAGACTGCAAACTAGCTGTTTGGGAACATCTTGTCCAATAATTAGATAAGAGTGGGATGAAATCCCAAATGTTATGGGGTTTAATTTTTATGGCAAGCAAATTTGATTCCTCCAAGGATATTTGCTTGAAACCGTTAAATTAGAATTTTGAAAATAAACTAGCTGGAGATTAGCTCATGGTTTGAAGGCAAAATGAGGTGTCATAACCAAAAATGCAGTATAGACAGTCTCTAGAGATGGGAAATGTCAGGTCTGAATCTGGAGGGAGATTTGGAGATTCTGTTTAACCCATTAAAGGTTTCATGGTGAAGCTTAGGACAGCTGTATTATTCATGAGTAGCTCTTATACTCCTGGTTTATTTATCCCACAATTTCTTACAGAAATATTATGAGTTAGAGAGTTATAGAACATTTTATGGTCTGCACATCCCACTATAAATTCAGGTTGCCTTAGTTACCATCTGGCTAACTGTACAGGTGAGGAAAGACAGAGAGACCGAGAGGGAGAGGGAGAGATTAGTACTAATACATTTTTAAAATCTCAAAAGATCTTCTGAATTGTAATATTGTGATACAATAGAAAGCTTTCAAGACCTTCACAATACAAGAGGACTATGAAAGCAAAGATTCAGACCGGCAGCTCTTAGACAAGATAGTGAACACACTTATGGGTCTTTTTATCAAGAAAATCATGACTCTAAACCTGAATATTGCTGAATCAAAAGCTTTAGTGAAGCTAATACTCAGTTCCTTCTTGACCATTTTCTGTATTTGAGCTGGAGAGCTATGTCTTCCCTGGTAATAAAATGTGCTTCAGCCTCTGGTTGTGAAAGCAGGTGGCATGGCACAACTTATATCCATAGGATTAAATCATCTTCCCACCCTCTTACCAAAACTGTGTGTTGGGACCAGTCTAGTCTATGCCACCTCTTGACTCTAATGGTTAGGCTGCACTGTCCTAGGAAGCAGGCGCAGGCACAGGCACTACTCATGTTAGTTTTTACGGACCAATATTGTGCCATGAGGTAACCTGATGACTAACCAGTAAAGGCTGGATGCAGGATAGCATGCTCCAGTCCATGCTGTAGTTGATTTAGAGTAAACGTAGGCACAGGGAGAAAGACGTCTCATGAATACCTTCAAAAGTGGTATGGCTACTTTGACAAGGCAGGCTGGAAGGGTGGCACTGGTATTCCTGTGAAGTTTTGTGACACAGTTGTGAGTCACATAATAGTTGAAGTTTTTCTTAGAGCAAACCCCAGCTGCCGGAATAAAGAGGAAAGACTTGATATTCTCAACCTTCATTCAAAAAGACAAAGGAGAAGATTAAATCATATAATTCTAGCACACACTGTTGCGAAGGAAAACTTGCATGAATGGAGGTCCCCCCGTAAGCAGAGAGGCCAGCATTTCATAAAAGCTGTTCTTTTAAGCCAAGCTTATAATCTTATGAGAACAGACTCATTTCTTTGTGAGAAGAGCAGTATTGCTAGCAGATTAGATGCCTCTGACTCCTAATGTTTTCTTCATTAACTGCCTTATGTGTTCATGGTAAACCAAATCTTGGTGGTTTTTTGTTGGTTGGGTTTTTGTTTGCTTGTTTGTTTCTTCATTTTTGTGAGGCAAAATGCACCTAAAAGTTTGGAAACAAAACCAGAAGTGTCTGCCCCATGTCTGTTATCTGCATACAATCTGGAAAGGTAGTCATGGTTCATTAGACCCATGTGTTGGCTTTTTGGTTAACTGCTACTGAATAATATGATCATATAGGCTGAGAGCTCTCTATTGACTCACATAGTAGTCTGAACTTCCAGGAAAGCTGCATACAGATGTTTTCAGTCACTCTTCACAAAATAATACCCTGAGGATCTTGGATATTAGTGATGATAGCTCGTAACTGTGTCCTGACAAAAATAGTTTCTCTAAATTAGAATGAGGAGAATGGGTAGAAATCATGATACATTTATTTTATTAGTAGGAGATGTGGTTGTGTGGACACACTCGCTGTTTGTTAGTAAATATCCCCTAATCTCTTGTAAGTTTTAACCTGATGACCAGTTTCAACCAAACCTAAAAGAAAGTTTGAGATGTCAGATCTCAATTTTCCATGTGTATAGGATAAATGATACTAGTAATGTTCTGACAGAATGGTTGCAGGCATGGTAACTCCTACTAGAGGCAGGTGAATTGACACAGGAATACAACTTTAGGACATGGGTCCCATGCCTATTGTCTTCCTGCTCAAGGGTTTACTAGTTTCTAAATGAGGTAGCAGAGGGTAGGATCCCAGACACCAAAATGGATTTTGGGGGTATGTGGAAGAATTTGTCTGAAAAATGTATTTATTTGGGGTAGGAGCGAACTGCAGTATTTCAAAAGAAGCTGTATCTTCTTACCTAAATATGTTCAAATGAGTGGCTATACAATTTTATGTCAGAGGTATGAAACATTTGGCCACCTAGATCAGATTCTAGCTGGTGTGTTGCTTCTCACAAAAGTTTTTTTGACTGTTCTTGCCCAACCAATATTTGTTGACTCACTGTGGTGGGTTAACGCTGGTAGGCAGCTAAGCAGCACCCAGTCACTCACTCACTCCCCTCCAGTGGGATGGGGAAGAGAATTGGAAGGGCCAAAGTGAGAAAACTTCTACGTTGAGATAAAGACAGTTTAATATATAAAGCAAAAGCTGCACACACAAGCAAAATAATATTAGTTTATTCACTACTTGCCATTGGCACACAGATTTTTAGCCTTTTCCAGGAAAGCAGG
>VXBL01003179.1:0-109004 GCA_013400195.1 Aramus guarauna
ACCCAAGTCAATTACCTGGTACAGGACAGATAGAGCAATCCTTTTTGCTTAAAAAACCCCAAACAAGTAGACGACATTACCTTAGGCATTGTTTTAAGGAAGAGACACTACTTGATGTAAGTATATTATTTGGCTTACTTGCAAAATTGTATTTAAAACTGTTTTATTCATTTTATCTCAGTCTAGCTGTGCACTTGTTTTCTGTCTCCATCCTAAATCTCCTTACCCTGACTGATCATTACTGCATAATTAAGTCTTGGGCTGTACCAACTTTTTATTTAATCTAGTCACCAGTGCCTCTGCTTCCAGCACATGGGCAACCTCATTTCACTGGGTAGATAAATAATGTCTCATTATTTGCCCTAGAGTTTCCAGGCAACATACTGATTTGCTAAAATGTGTCCAGCAACTTTAACTTCTGCTGACTGAAACTAACAATTTTCTGCTTCTTAGATCTTGTTAGGATTTGTTATTCAAATGTAAAACACAAATTCAGAATGTCAAGTAATGCTGGTTATGGCATTGGAAAACAAAGTTTCAGACCATAATTACCATTTATATCTTCTGTTGCAATTTATTATCCAGAATTTAAAATTCCGCGAGTGAAATCTCTTTTTTAAACCAATGGAATTTTTACATGAACTTTGATGCAATAAATTTCATCTTAAGTGAAATTTCCAGGTCACTTAGTTCCAGAAGGTCCAAAACAACTGGGGCATTTTGCACATCAATTACCATTTGTGGAGAGATTAAACATTTGTAAATTATGGTCATTAAATCTCGATGGTGATTTCTATAGATCTTAAATCTGAAAGCTGCTCAGACCCCGCTCAAGCAACGCATTGCTTCCAGCCTGTGCCTGCAAAAAATGTTTGTAAAGTACAATTAAAAAAAAAAAAAAAAAAAAAAAAAAAAAAAAAAAAAAATTACCTCCTGGTAAATGAAAGGTTTAGTTCCTGCAGAAAACCAGTTAGTATTTAGATCTTTCAGCTTGTCTAAAGTCGCCTTCACATCCTCAGGCCACATATGCTTGGCAGCATCAATTCGGAAGCCTGCTACGCCAATATCAATGAGATAGTTCATGTACTCGGCAACTTTTGAGCGTACATAGTCCTTCTCCAGGGCCAGATCAAGAAGGCCAGACAAGCGGCAGTCTCGGACCTGTATAAAAATTCTGAAATGAAACATTTTTCACCTAGTAAATTCATGTAGTGTTCTACATGTTTTGAATTTTGTTTACCTACATTACAATGCCAAATCAAACCTTCACTAAAGACTGTTCACCATGCATATCTTTGCCTTGGACAGTTATCTTGAACAGTCATCTACACAGAAGGAGCATTAAGAAGTCTGCATTCACCCAGCTTATACAGCTGTAGGTGCTGAAGCATTAAAACAGAGAGTCAAACCAGTAAATCTATAATCAGCCTTTTAATGCAAGTGTAGGGCAAAAATATGATGAACTATTTTTGCTCCCGTGTATTAAAGAAGAGATTCATTATTATTTCAAGTGCACCCATCTCTCCAGGAAAGTGGGGGATTCCCCAACATTGGACACTTTTAAGATTTGGCTGGACAGGGTGCTGGGCCATCTCATCTAGACAGTGCTTTTGTCTAGATGGAACTTTTGCCAAGAGAGGTTGGACCAAATAGTTCTTGAGGTCCCTTCCAACCTGGTATTCTATGGTTCTATGATTTCTTCTCTGATGTAGGAAAGATTTCTAAAAATGATATTTCTAAATCTTTTAAAAGTCTTGATTTATTATAGCTTTACAAAACATTAAACTCTTGGGTTTTGTGCCCTTTTTGACTTTGTTTCCTGTAAATACAAAGTGATGGGCATTGATTTTTCATCAAAAGAGTATTTTAAACATACACTGAATATACTGAAATGTGCTTTTTTTTTTTTTTAATAACTCTTACAATGGGTTTCCATGGCTATGCACATCTGCTGCACAAGGTCATCAGCCTATGTTGCAAACTGTGCTAAAGAATTGGCTACAAAGATGCTCCTTTAGAACTGCTCAAGAATTCAGGAACATTTAAAGTCTCCCCTTCTTCTGCCATTTCTCTAAAAGCCTCTCCCTTCAGCTCAGATTCAGGAACGATAAAATGCATTTGAAAGGCCTAAGACATTATTCAAGACAGACAGGTATTTACTTTTATAAAATAAAACTACCACAGAATGAAAAGTTACAGTCCTGACCTCATAATCTGATATAGAGGAACAGACAGATGCCCAGGAAGAGAAATCTCTACACAGAAGGTTGAATTTAAAGATCTTAGCATTATTATTTTTCTTTATGAAATCTTATTCTCTCTCCTGAAATTGAGACCAAAGAAAACTCCAAGTTACAGTAAGAGGCAAATAATAACTTTTACTTTTTTTTTAAAACATGAAAAACCCCCACAAAATAATCCTTAATTAGATTTTATGAGCTTCAAAACTGTCTTTATAAAAAAAGAACCTAAGCACATTTGTCTAACTCTGAAATTGAGCTATTAGCTTAAGCAGAGCTATCCGTTTAAGAAGTGGTGTTCTCGATAGTAACACTAACCTCTATTATCAATTTGGATTGTTTTCCATGAGAGTTTCTGTTTTGTTTTAAAAAGATGTCTGACAGTAAAGGGGAGCAAAGAAATCACAGCCCAGAAACAGATGTACATGAAAAATATATTTATAGTTCTAGGTTTACCTGAGATACATCATGATAATTCTCAATGTCTCCACTTCTAGATTTACATTTACCATCATTAAAATCCCAGCCAGAATATGGCACAGCTGGAAAATCTTCAGTCTTTGCATTGAAATAGCTTCCACAAGTACCATGGTTGCCAGCACCAGCAGTAGCTCCACACATGTGGTTGATTACTGCATCCACATAAATATGTACCTAGAGAATAGTATTTACATTTTAATTTGAGAATGCTCCTTCCTACAGAGCCACTAATTAATCTTCTCTCTCTCTTCTACCTCCTGCCCTATCCCACTATTTCTGCTTGCTTGCTTTCCCCAACCCCTTATTTAAAATTTATCTCTTATTAACATATATCAATGGTGATACAACATGCATGTCAACAGACAGGCAGGTAACATTGCACCCATTTTTAAAAAAGGTAGAAAGGAGGACCCTGGGATCTACCAACCTGTCAGCCTTACCTTTGTGCCTGGGAAGATAATGGAACAGATCCTCCTAGAAGCTATGCTAAAGCACACGAAGGGCAGAGAGGTGATTCAAGACAGCCAGCATGGCTTCACCAAGGGCATGTCCTGTCTGACTAACCTAGTGGCCTTCTATGATGGAGCAACTACATCAGTGGACAAGCAAAGAACTACCGATGTCATTTCCTGGACTTCTCTAAGGTCTTTGACACGGTTGAGAAGTGGGCCCGTGTGAACCTCATGAGGTTCAACAAGACCAAGTGCAAGGTCCTACATATGGGTTGGAGCAAACCCCGGTATCAACACAGGCTGGAAGATAAAAAGATTGAGAGCAGCCCTGAGGAGGACTTGGGAGTACTGGTGGATGAAAAGCCGGACATGACCTGGCAATGTGTGCTCACAGCCCAGAAAGCCAACCGCATCAAAAGCGGCATGACCAGCAGGTTGAGGGAGGTGATTCTGCCCCTCTGCTCTTGTGAGACTCCACCTGGAGTACTGCATCCAGCTAAGGAGCCCTCAGCATACGAACGACATGGACCTGTTGGAGCTGGTCCAGAGGAGGGCCACAAAAATAGTCAGAAGGCTGGAGCACCTCTCCTATGAAGACAGGCTGAGAGAGTTGGGGTTGTTCAGCCCGGAGGAGAGAAGGCTCTGGGAAGACCTTATAGCAGCCTTCCAGTACCTGAAGGGAGTACTGGAAAGACAGGGACAAACTTTTTAGCAGGGCCTGTTGTGATAGGAAGGTAATGGTTTTAAACTAAGAGAGGATAGATTTAGACTAGATATAAGGAAGATAAGGAAGAAATTCTTTTTACGATGAGGGTAGTGAAACACAGGAACAGGTTGCTCAAAGAGGTGGTAGATGCCTCATCCCTGGAAACATTCCAGGTTAGGTTGGATGGGGCTCTCAGCAACTTGAACTAGTTGAAGATGTCCCTGCCAATGGCAAGAGGGTTGGACTACCTGACCTTTAAAAGGTCCCTTCCAACCCAAACTATTCTGTGATTCTATAAAAAAAAACCAAAACCCATCTTCACTCGAGTGCTACCATGTCCTCCCTTCTAAATTACTGATTGTCTATATCCTTGCGTTGTTAACACCAGAAGGTTTTCAAAGTACTTACTCCAACATTGTTGCACCTGGTCACCATATCTCTAAATTCAGTTTCATTTCCAGATCGTGTGCACAGCTTGTAGCTGATGGGCTGGTACCTCTCCCACCATGGTTTCCAGGGGTCAGTAACGATAACATTTTCATTTGGAGGTGAAATCTGTGATTAAGATGGAGTCTTTTGGTAACAGAATACTGACAATGTTTTATTTCTTTGCCTAGCATTGTTAGAGAAAGAATATAAAAATAGAAAATCAGGTCCCTTTAATGGAAGACACTCACAATACCTAAACCACATAGAGCCTCAATATCCTCTGCTTACACTGTAGTGTGCTGGAAATAAAACACCTAGGCCTGGACTTTCAGCAGGTAGAAATAAACTATGAAAAGGATGTCCATGGACATAGCGTCCTAATTATCTTGTGAATGCAGGCCTCACAGATTAAAAGACGGATCTGAAATCTGAAGGACTAGGTCAGTAGAGATAGCCCTGAATCAGGCAGGTAACTGATGTAACATCCTGGCCTTAAAGTTGATCTGACTTCCCATTTTTGTAATGTTTTGGTTAAAAAAGTTCTTGATTTGTCACAGTTTCCAGATAAGCTATACCTCTTCCTTTTATAGTCTCTTTCCAGGACACTTTTCAGGCAACAAGATTTTGCTGTTGCCTCAAAGTCTCTGGGCATAACCACCTGATCCCACCATTTGTCACAAAGATCCCTAGGCTACAGCCTACTTAGCTGCCTCACCTTTGTGACCAGCTCAGCAAGTCTGCATCTGAAAAAACTTTCTGGAAACTCTGTCAGAGCATGGATTAAAAAGATATCCAAACGTATATCACAGTCTGAGAAATCAGTTTAAAAAAAAAAAAAAAAAAAAAACAATCAGGCCTGCATGCCTGTAAAGAAGGTTGCAAAGAAAAGATGCGTTATTTGAAAGTTATGGGAAAGTTCTCACTCACGCCATCTTGCGAACTGCTGGGCTACTAGAGATAGGCAGACTGCTCTTGCCAATTTTTCCTCAGCAATCTGACAATCAAACTGAAATAGTTTAATAGGTGACTGCTCTCCAGCCGTACTACCCCACCCAGCTGACACTACTGGTTCCACAGGAACACGTGTCTGTTGTTCACATGGAACAGATTCATATTGACGCACATCCCATAGAACCTGCATCCAGTTCATTTCTGCCTGCTCACACCAGGTTCCTGCAAAGAAAGGGTCTCTTAATGGCTTACTCTAACACTAGTCTTTACAGAGAGAAACTCATCAGTTTGGGTGAACACAATTAGCAGCCTTTTATATTTATTTATTTAAAGTCTTCAGCACACATTGGTATTCTCTTTGGAAGCCCCCTTTTTTCCATCACAGTTTCATTTTATGTTTATCCAGCTCTTAGAAGCTTCCCTTGATTTAAGTAATACTGAGCAGAGACAGAGGTTACATTTCACAGCAGTAAAAAAAGATTTAGCCAGTGATATGCAATTCTAATTCATCTAAATGTAATAGCACAGAGTGTAAAACATGCACTTTGGAGCAATGAAATAAATTCATGCTTACATGTTGAGGGCTGAAGAATATATTTGTCAGCGTTTACTACTTCTATTACCACATTCTACTTTTCTTTCTCGGTACCTGTCCTTTGGTGAATTGAACATTTTCTCTGAAAAACAAATTATCATCTATGTAGCAATTTTATTACCTACTGATAGGAACAGACATACCTGGACTCCTCCAAATCCATTAGGAGCTAAATAGTGTTCGCACTCAAGAGCAATATCGGCCCAGCGCCATTCAAAGAGATGTACAACAGACGTCCTGCCAGAGAGAGTATTGGGGCTGTACTGCCCCCAGCAAAACCCTACGATTAACAGAAGGAAACAGATACCCATCCTGTGCTCTGTGATCAGTTGCGCTCTTCTGACTGCCTATTTATCTTCCTGCGAGAGAGGAAAGTACACATTACAAAATACACATTTAAAAATAAATGCCCATTCTTGGTATCATATTTATTTATCTTTACTTAATTATGATTTTGTTTGATAACTGGATTCTATCTAAGCTATATCAGCCTCCCATACTAACAGTAACTTTGTTATTCTGAAGTTGAAATTCAGATGTTGTTTAATACAGGCTGTCTCTAGTGTGCAAAAGTTGTATTTTTAATAGTGTAAAGCAAAAAACAACCCCAAAAGGCAAAGGAGTACTTCTATAGACTGAAACAGACACTTCATTTCTCATTTTGATGTGTAATATTGCTGAAAACTCCAACCTGCTATGATACAGATACCCAAACAAAAGTTTGTATAAAATATTACATGATTTCTACAAAATGACCCTCATTTTTATTTCAAGGAAAGGATGATTCATATCTCTCAGTAGAGCTGCACTCTTTGGAGCACGTTCAAGCACAAAATACGCCATTTATCAAATGTAAAACCTGCCTTCCAGAGCCTGTTGCTATCAGCTGTCACTGTACTTCACAGGCAGCCAGAGCTATTTAGAAGGAATCATTTTGTAAATTTAACTTGCTTTTCTGCTTGTGAACAAAACAATTTTAAAGAACTTATTTACTTGTACACCTTTGGTAGAGTACACAGACAAATGTCAGCTGTAAGCAGTTTTCTACGTGCTTCCATTTTCAGAAAAGAATGCTTCTTTGCCCCCATAGGAAGAATATACATTAACAGAAAACCAGCTAAGAAAGTTCAATCTTCTCTGATGAGAGAAGCCATTTATCAGATTACAGCAGTAAGAAAGAAGTTACAGAAAGCAGCAAGAATCATATATTTCAACCCAACCAGCTCCAATCCAAGGCCTAGTGCTTGAAGCAAAGACTGAATGTAGTTTTTCATTTCTTTGAAACAGGTTTACGGCTGCCCTGGCTTCAGTACAAGCAATGATAAGAGACTGGAGATGGTGAAATCCTCAACACACTCTGAAGGCTCTAGATTCAAAATGCTTTTGAAACTTGGAAAAAAGGAAGAGGCCTGTATTCCTTTACGGAATGAAAGAGAGCACAGCTGATTGCAATTCAAAGAACACGGGAAAGAATTGTTTCTGAAGAATGCTTTTGCTATTGGACAACGGAGGAACTCAGGCCAGTTTGTCTTCTGCTGGGTTAAAGTCTGTGGTACGGAACTCGGCTGCTATCTCCAAAATACCAGCAGCAATATTTACATTTGCAAGAGGTTTGGCATCGGCCTGCTGAACCTTCCGATGTGAAGGCTGTTACAGGGAAGTAGTTGCCATGTGAACTTCTAGAACCTCCCCCAGCAGCGGCACGTTTCTCACCGACGCAGCAACTCCGCTTCGGCACCTGCTTTGGGGACAGCGCTGCCCCTTGCACAGCCCCTTGCACAGCCCCCCGCAGCAGCAGCTCTACCGACCACCAGTCCTGCCTGGCCTCTTCAGCACATACAGGCGATAAGCAAACCCAGAGTAAGAAGCAGAACTCAATACGTACATTTTGGGACTGGCCTGTATCATTTGCGGCGGGGTCCAGCAGCACCATCCGGCCGGCCGGGGCAGCCGCGGCAGGAGCCCGGCCCCTTCCGCTGGGGCGGAGCGGCGCGGAGGCTCCGCACCGCCGCAGCAAGCTCCAGGCTTTCAGCCTCGCGCCAGGGGTGCCACCGACAATTGCTGTATGGTAAACTGGTTTATCCAAAAGCTTTATCTTACACGTGTTCGTGCTGATCCAAGATAAAATTACGTTCTGGAATACATTTCCTCTCGAGCTTTGAGAATGGAAAGCTCTCTGCATATACAGTTTTTAAAGTATTTTTGTCTTGTGAGTATAGCACCACCTTGCTGTTATCCTACTTCACTGCTTTGAAAGTGTACTTAGTTGGCTTTTTACACAATATTTTAATAGCTTGGGTCTGTACTCGTAGCTGAACGTGGGTGCTAGCACATGTTGCATGTTACCTTTTTATGTGCAATAAATTGAGTCACAAAGCTTTGTAAAGTAGCTCTATCCAGACACAGTCTAAAAATGGAGTAGCACAAGGAAGGGTTCCACGTCTTTGAAGGCTACAGTGGATTAAGCTGTATTTTCTACTTTAATGTTGCTACAATGGCTTTGCCATACAACGTAACAAATGGAGTTTGTCATTATCAGACTAACGTTTCTTTTCTCTGGGAAGTCAAAACCACAACTAGAGTAAATATTTGTCTGTATATAACATAAAAGGATCTCATGCCAGAAACTGCTTGCTGGGGTGGAGTAAGACACAGATAGGAGTTGCAGGACTCAGGCGTTTGTCCTACAACAGGTACAGTAGCAACATAAGCTACTTAAGGAAACCGAAATATCTACAGTGGCAAAGGCATTCTCTTCAGTCTTGTATCAAGTCAGGAGATACATTTAAGGAATAAACTGGAAGCAGTTGGAAATGTCTTAGAAAATAATAAGGGAAAAGCAATTCCCAGTTTGACATTAGGTCCCCTCTTAGCTGTCAACTTCCAAAGACAAGAAGGGATAACAAAGATGTAAACTGTGCAACATGTGAAACGTCTTAGTGAATTTTCCAAGATACTATTGTCATAAGGATAATATAGCTAGAAACCATTTGTTTCTGAATGCACCTTAACTCCACTTTGCAGATGACATTATTATTTTTACCTTCACAAACCCAAAATTTCTTTTCACTACCATATAGTGAAGTCCCTAAAATTTGAAGTTTTTGAGGAAAAAACACTCAAAGGACTGGAACTGAACATCAGCCATATATATCAAACTCACACTGAGGACACTGGAGAAGTATGCACACTTTTTAAAAATCCCTCTCTTTAGAATTAAAAACATATTAGAATGATCTCCGGAATTTGGCTTTCAGAGAAAGTTCTGACAGGCACACAATTCACATTTATATATAGAAAATAAATCAAATTTAGCTTCTGCTATCACAAGATCTTTCTATATCAAGGAGTCAATTTATACAAGAGCACGACAGTAAAATTAATGATTGTTAGATTATCTCAGTCAGCCTCACTTTGAAAATTATAGTGATATTAGTATATTCAAAAGTTTCAATAAGGGATGTTGCTGGCTATATGTCATTAGCTAATGAAGAAAAATTGTGAAATAAGCCTGTATTGACTGCTAGTCCTAATGATTTGTTAAAAAGATAGAGGTCATTTGACCTGAAACATCAGATCAAACTGAACAAACATTCCAAGGTAAAGAAAGAAAAAAACAAAACAAAACCCAACCAGCAGAAATGGATATACAAAACCACAGTTGATTAAAGGGAATGAAAGATTTGCCTTCTGACTTCCGAAAAAAACAGTTCTCTCAACTGGACTGCAGAAGTTTCCTTGATAGATTACGAGTATAGGATGGTAGGGAGTATGTTTTATTTATTCCTTAATAATATAACTGCACCAAGAACACAGCTTAGCTTTGTTCATAATGGAATGGCCACATTTTTAATCCACTTTTTTTCTTTAACACATAAACCCTTCAGAAGTTCTCATAAAACTTCCTGTGTATTTTTCCTGGCCTACTACTCAAAATAGAGATAAGAAATTAATGAACAACTACACAGTCCACATGGGAACGCAGCAAATGAGCTAAGAAGAATTCTAGTAAAAACATTTTAAAGTAATCTGCTAGGCCAGTTCATATTGAAAAAAAACAGTAAAGATACACTTATTTTGGTCCAGCAATCAATACTAGTGATTTAGGCTGTTTGCAGCTGGAATGATGACAAAACAAGTCTTTACACTAGCTGGTTACCACACCATCAATTATGAATTAGTATCTATGGAATAAATTTCACCTTAAATCCCTTGTACTCTCTTGCCAAGTAAACGTCATTGCAATGTTTCTAATGTGGTTTTAGAAAGTTAGGCTAATCTTCCTCGTATGTAACAAATCTTACGATGTGACCTCCACATCATTGATTTTTATTAAACACATTTCAACAGGGCAAGGACCATACCTACACTGGTTTAACACTGGTTTAACTGCTACTCTTGTTTTAATGATATCAGACTCACTAGTGATATTTTTCAGGATGTGGATGAACAATGAAAGTTAATTACCGAAGGAAAAAAGTCCCTAATTTCACAGTACAAGTTCATACCAGTGCACTGGTCCTCCTGCTTAGTCTCCAAAACAAGAAAGATATTTACACTAAAACAAGATTATCCTTAGATTCTTACCACTTTACCTGGAAACTCTAACAGCTAAACATCACACTCAAGGAGGTGCATGTGAATATATAGTCTGGATCATCTAGAACATGCTGCACAGTTACAATTGGATTGTTCACTTTTTTTTTTTTTAAAGGTCTTCCTCTTCCTCCCCACTCCCAAACACCACAACAAAACAAAAGTCAAAATGAAGAGAACGGAAATAATTTATTCGATATTTCACAAGCAAACTAACATACATGTAAGTCTTGTGACAGTTTAAAGATATCTGGAATCTTTAAGACAAGAAAATTTATACTCTGCCTTAAATACTTTAGAAATGCTACTACGCACAGTTCAAGAGTCCTGATGATTACACTGCTTCTTCCCCCAGCTTGATAATACTTGAAAGAGATGGAACACAAAAGGGACCTGGAACATCACAAAGGCACGTTAAAAGTAAGAACAAATAGAAAATAGTAGTGTTATGCTTTCTTTTGACAACTAAGTGGAAAGATGCTTAGTATTTAGAAAAGTGCTGAATGTCTGAAAAAATCTGACTTAGTAGATACAAGCTGTATTAATTTTATATCATGGTAAGTTAAACAATAATGTAATATGAAACCCACAAAAAAAATATAAGTCACTGGCAACACCACTACCTCAGTGCAGAGAACAATCTAAAAAACCCCCCCAAAACCCAACAAAAAAGGTAGTAGTGATTAATAGTTGATTAATAGTTCAATTCCAAATACTTCATTGTGAGGTATTGTTATATTTTCTTCCCTATGAAAAAAAAAAAAAAAAAAAAGGCACATACAAAGAGTCAACTACAGACTGTTTCTCATATACCAGGACAACAGTAATCATCAAATGATCTAAAATACCGGTCAACCCTATAGTATTATTAAGAATTGCTCTGCAACATATTTTAACCAACGTAGTATTGTATTTTTTTAAAGAAAAACAAGACAAAATCCTCAGTATGAGCTCAGCACAGCTCCACGCACATCAATGGAACACTTCTAGCTCATGCAAGCTAAGGAATTGGAATACAAATCAGCAAATTATACAACCTTTGAGGAAGAATGTGGAGGCCACCTTTCAAGACTAGGAATCTTCATTATGTCTATTCACACATCACAGACAACTCACTGATTTTTATTTTTTTTCCCCTGAAAAAGTGCCCTTTGCTTTTAAAGTTACCAGATTAGTTCAATCTCTAAAACATGTAAACTCCTCCCCACACCTACTCTATAGAAAAACTTAGATGTAGTTGAGCGCTATGGGAAACATTACACAAAAAAAGGATACAACAAGAAAGGATACACTCTGCATGACAGTATTACTGCAGTATTACGCAGGAATGTTTCTAAAGAAGAACAGCAGAATGTGGTTTAATTTTACTCGATTCTCGGTATTGCATACACATAACTTTATGCTACCTATCATAAGCAAATAAGCCTCTCTGGAAAAAATACAGTTCTGATTCCTCATGAGATTTAATGAAGGCTGATGGGTCCAGCAACACTAAACTCCATATTCAGAAGTAAATACATTTTTTTGATAGCTTAAACTACTAGGACAACACCAGATTTTTCCATCTCATTAATTCTCCTTCAAGGCTTTGCCATTTTACAGACTCACTTTTTCCATCAGGTCCAAAACCCAATCATGTTTCCATTCAATGCAGGTTTTCAAGTCACTTCTTCCCTATGAAGAAGCTGGAGACCTCTCAACATCAGTTTCTTCTACATAACCTTTCTCCCAAAAAGCTGTATTTTAGCTACAGAAAAAATTAGGCACCCCAAATACTAACTGAAATTTTTGCCAGTCCATCAAGAAAAAGACATTTCAGCCAGCAAGCAATTACAAAGTATTTTTATAAGTGACATGTATTATTTTCTCTACAAAGGATAAAACCTCTGTAGAGAAAATACTAAAAAATAACAAAAATATTTGCAATAACATTCATGAATTTAACACAGCTCCTTCCTGTTTAAAAATAATCAAAAGTTTAACTTATGTCAATTTACTTGTTAAAAAAAAAAAAACAACATTGAGACACAACATACAAATCAAATTTGAAGTCCCTCAAATGTTTGCATAGACTTATTTACACACATATTTATGTTTCAAATAAGATTCTGACACTGTTCTTCTTCCTTACAGACTCAGACTTCTATTATGGAATTCTACACCATAAGTCAGCATCCATCAGAATATTCCAGCAGGAACAGGGAAACACAGTCATGCAGTAATAGGGTTCAGTTTCATCATTAGTTGAGAAGTGAAATAAATATTTTTAATTAAACCTCATGGATCCCTAGAAATCTGTATTAGTCTATGGCACATTCTGTGATCTTTACACACAAAGTAAGGCCGAACTTCTACCCATCATACATTAAACCAATGACACTAAAGTAACTCATGTAGACTTTCAGGTGCACAAATAAATCTTGCAGAAGTATGTGCTTGCTCACTCTAAAAAAAAAGCTTCCAAGTTGACCATCAACATGACTAACAGCCAAATAAGCACCTCGTGATTTTCTTTATGTAATTCAAGTATTACTTAGCATGTCTAGTGAAGTTAGAAGTAGATTTAATGTACAAAATTAGTTGGAAAGATATGGAATTCCTAAAAGAATAAAAGTGTTCAGATTTCATTTATACGGCTTTCCAATAGCTAAAATACTTCAAATTTCTTTTTTTGCATTTAAAGAAACCTTAGTAATTTTCTTGTTAGACACTGGATAAAATAATATAAATACAAGGGTTTTTTTTCTAACAGGGAAGGGAGTAAGAAACAAGACTGAAATATTCCCATAAATCACTGTTCCTAATAGAATACTTAATCCAAGGCTCCTTTGTCTCTTTTCAATGACCAATAGAGAAAAAAAAAAAAGTGATCTTTGATAAAATAAAAATACAGATTTTTGCAAACCACAAATCAATAACTCAAAACAGCAACTGTTAAGACCAAAGAGCATCTCAGAAATGAGGGAAACAAGCTCTAATATAATCTGACAAAAAAAATCCTTAGACAACTGACAGAACAAGAAGCCTAAATACTACCCTCACAATAACCATACTGCTGGGTCTCCAACCAATTTTTAAAAATCAAAAACAGTTGTTCACCTCCTTTATTTCAAAGTTCAGAGTTTTTTCCAAAGTAACAATGATCAAAACATCCCAATTAAAAACACATCATGGAGCAAGTAGAATGTTTTAGAAGCATTCAGTCTAAGCTTTGAGTTTGTTTGGTCTCGTATGGAGGCATAACCAGAGTGATGTCCAACTGGAATCTGTAATTAAGTTAAACGCCCTTTAAATTTGAGCTAGCTGATCTATCAAGGGTTCATACTGAGAAATAAGTATTTCTAGTACTTGCACCACCTACTTCACATTCTAATTTGAAACAGTTAACTATTCAAGTGTTTTTAGGCCATGAAAACCCTCACAGTTAAATTAGAGCTGATTTGCTTGAGTTACTCTCATATAAAGCAAATACTTAAACAGTAGTGAAGTAAAGCTAAATTACAGGAAATAAAGTTAAACAGTGATTACTTTCTGCTAGAAGTTACTTTCCCATCAAGTTCAGACAATAATGTCAAAAATCAGGACCTATGCATTCCACAACAAAGGAAGCCTTGATCAATGCTATATAAGCACTTTCTGACACAACACCCTTCCTTAAATCAGGCAAGTTTAAAGGATCCTGCAACAGTACCAAGATGTCATTTTCTGAGGTTAGCAAAGCCAAAGGTCCTTCACAGAGCTAGCAGAAGTGAGTTTATTGCTGGAAAAAGTTCTTCAGGATCGCTTTACAGTTGTGGGGACAGAAGGGAAGGAGAAGAGAGGCTTTTCAAAGCCAAAACCCCAGAAGATTACTAAAAGGTAAGTGGTCAGATTCCAGACAATTATTCTCCCCAGGTTCTCAGATTAAGGATTAGAGAAATTGACAACTACCCTAGGATGTCAGGATTAGGGAAACGGCAGTC
The DNA here is from genome assembly GCA_013400195.1 of Aramus guarauna. Classification (NCBI taxonomy): domain Eukaryota; kingdom Metazoa; phylum Chordata; class Aves; order Gruiformes; family Aramidae; genus Aramus; species Aramus guarauna. Next base: position 14,412 of record VXBL01003179.1, read on the forward strand.
CCCAAGTTTCTAAACAGAGGAAAAAGCAACATTTTAAACTTACACCAACTATATACCTTGCATTCTGGTTTTCTGATACAAGTGCACATTTAAGAAAAGAAAATTGTATGGAACATTTCTCCTCCACCATCACTATTTCTAAAGCAGCCATTAAAAAGATAATAAAGACAAAAAACCTCAACAAAACAAATGAACAAACTCCTGCCTATTTCTTTATTTTTACTTTCAGGGAGAAAATCCATACCTTATGCAGTGTTCTACTTTTTTCTTTTCCCTTCATTGGCATCCTGTTTTGGTCTAGCTGAACGAGCAAATTGCTGAGATTCTGTTAAGGACTGCAAGTGTCAATGATAAACAGAAGTCAATCAAGAAGCAAAACAAGCATTATTTATTTCAGCAAAAGATAGTTTAAGAAGTGGCCTTTATCCATGCATCAATTCCACTACAGTATTAAATACTACAACGATAGTATCTATTAATCAAAGATTAGGACCTCACTGATCGACAGTGCAAAGTATTAAGAGAGCCTGTTCAAGAGTTTACAATACTAAGTAAGGGTGACTAAATGGCAATGAGTTAGGTGCAAATAGAATAACTACAGCAGGATAAATGCTTGATATTTACAATCCTTCATCCCAGCATGTTAATTCCATAACTTTGATGCCTCAGTAGGTATTTGGGAGGAAAAAAGCTAAAAGGAAGAGGTTGGGGTGAATAAGAGTACAAAGAAAAGGAAATGAACTATGAAACATTTTAGTGACAAATAAAAAAGGACAGGAAGACATTTAAAACAGACAAAAACGAGGGCAATGCAACTGAAAACTGTTCAAAACCCAACATGTTACACAGGCCCAAAAAGTAATGACAGTTCTAGCCAGAGCGGAGTTGAAATCAAGACCACTGACCCTGACAGGAACAATTCTTTATGTTCTTAGTTCTGCAAACACAGACTTATCCACATCAAAAAGTCTACTTAAATACAACAGTCATACACCTTTTGTATTGTGTTTGCAGGATCAAAGAGATAAGATCAGAGAAGTCAATTTTATTGTCTTAAATAAAGCACATTTACTTTCCTATTTCAGGAGGGGTGCCACTATATATTTTTCAGTTATCATGAAGTTAATAATAGTACACTATACTATGCTGCCTGGTTTTATTAAGGTATTTTCTCTTTCCATAGATTTCTAACAAGTGGAACACTATGACAGCAAAACTTGAGATTGACAGACAGATTATAAAGAATGTAATGTAAATGTTTGAATAAAAAGATACAACCACCATGGGTTTTTCAAATAAGACATATCCATTTGCTTCTTTTAAAGCTTTAGCAGCTGCTTTTTCATTAGGAAGTCCAATGAAAGCCTGTCCCTTCATACGGCCTTCTTTCATCAAACGTATATCAAACCTAGAGGCAAAATTCAGAATTGGGAATTACTCATGTTTAACCACACTTTCGTATTTCACACTACAAAAATAATTCTCATGCTTCAAGTTGGAGAAATAGCAGAAATGGGAGCAGACCCTACAAGCCAGAAGTATGTCATTGGAGACCATTTTGCTGGGGCAACCAGTCAGTAAAAAGTGACATTAGACTGCAGGATGGCAAACTGGTGTGCTACTGTAGTAAATATGACATACACGAAGTGATCAGATACACACAATCCTCCACACCCTTCATTCTAAGTCACTCAGCCAATAAACAGTAAATTTGGTTACAAAAATAAGGGCAAAATAGTGGGGTCTTCATCTCTGATAAAAAAGTATTTCTACTTCTGTACTTGGGATAAATGAAGATTTTCAGATGAAATGCTGTTTTTCTTTATGCAGAAGCATAAAGAAAAAAAGTAAAGTTGAATAGCTTTTAAATCACTATTTTCACCAATATTATAGAAGTTAGCACAAAAGGCTTAATTTTAACCAAGTATCAAGTTCACTCACATATTTCGTTCCACTTCTGACTGGAAGTCAACATATCTTCCAAAAATGAACTTGAGATCCTGAAATTAAAGGGTAGCTATAATAGGAAAGCTGGTAAAAAGCCCTTTTGATAAGTATTTAATTTGCTTGTTTACCTACCTTTTCTTGGACTTGTTTAGCTAAATTCTTCACATATATCCTGCAATTCGGATCACCTGGCTCATAGTTTTTGAAAACAGAAAATTTTTCCATTTCTTGAAGACGACAGAAAAACAGACAATGTTTTAGGTCATTTAATTACTTTGTATATTTTTTTCTCAGTATAAAATAATTATATTTAATCTATGTTCAATTAATAAAGGAAATATAATAAAGGAAATGCTTATTTAAACTATTTGTTGCAACAAATCAAAGAGCTAGTATTAGATAATTTATTCTCAGTTATACCTTCTCTAGAAAGTCTGTTTTTTTCTAGATCCTTTCTAGAAATAAATTCTGACGGTATTTCATCATCCTCCTCTTCAGTTTCCATTTTATCATTTGAGCTAGGAGCTGGGAAAATCCTTCCAAAGCCTGTATTATTGATTTCTTCTGTGGTTGCATAAAGGTCTGCAATTTCAACACATGTAAGTGGTTTGTAGCTTATCCACAAGAGGATCAACAGCAAGGAAAAAAGGATACTCCTTCCAGTAACATTTTAACATAGTAGAATATGTAAAGAAATGTGAACACATCCTTAAATAAATGTGTCTAAAGCCCTGGTTTGAAAAACACCTGCCCTATATGGTCCTATAAAATCAACTGTATTACAAGTAAAAGCCATGGCACATGCCAGTTAATGTAAAACTAGCCTTGCTGCTCAAGCCTGTATCCATTTTAATGGATTATTTAATTTTCATACAAAGAAACTGTATATTACAGTAAAGTACCAAGAAACACAGACTGACCATAACCCTATAAGAAACCATCACGCCTCATTGCTATTATCGCCCAGCATTTTTATAGCAGACAATCAGTGCATCACAGAGAAGGAGTTGGCAACCACTTGAATGCTGCTCTCTAAGAGCTGGAAAAGGAAAATCTGAAATTAGCCTGATATATTCAATTACACTGTATAATACTGAGAATGCATTTTAACACATTTGTGAAAGACACCTTAACATTTAAAAGAGAGTGCAATTTACCATGATCACACAGATCACACAGGAGAGAAAGAGACCTATAAAATCATCTAGATCCTTTACTGTACCAAAGCACAGAACTTTGTGCTTTAACATGGGAAAAACAGCAAATGCAGACAAGGTACAAGTTGGTGTTCTTAAACAAACCCTGATGAATACTATTTATGAAAGCTCCAATACAAAAGAAAAGAATTCCCCAGCCTAAATTTTAGCAGTCTTCTACACACTGAAACCACAAGAATTTAATATTAAGTACAGTTGCAGTACAAACTCTCTTACCATTTTTTTCTTCTTTTTCCAAGTTTATCTGAAAAACAGCTGGGATGTCAGTAGTAATATGGAACTCAATTTTTTTATGACCTACATGCTGCGGCTGCTCAAAGACATCTGAAGGTGATAGTGTAGGGTGCAAATTACTGTTTAAAACAACAACATGTTAATTAAGAGTCAGATACTGATGAATGCATAGCCAAATACAAGATTTCTTCCAGACAGATTTTATGCTGGTTTTTAACAAAAATACATGAGTTCTCAATTTTGGAAGTTTTACCCAATACAGTTCAAATTGATTAAAACATTGCAAATGCAGCAGGTATGGCTGGCAGCAAGAGCAAACCCAAGAATTACATACCACATCACAGTATAGACAGGCACTTATGAAAAACTTTATGAGTAACTTAAATACAAACAATAACTGGCTTTGTTGCTCTCTCACATAGTGTATAAAATACACTAAATTTTCAAGAAAATATACTAGATCACTTGGAGGAAGAAGGCAGCTATTAGTAAAAATGTATTCACAATTGATCATCACTACACAGAAATACTACACTGGCACCTACTGTGCCATACTACTGCGCCATACTACTGTTTTTAATTACACCAAAATTATTTAAAACCAAATCAGTTTTTATTCTTCCAGTATCATCTTTTTTTTTTTTTTTTTTAATTACAAATTTTTATTTTAAGAAGTATCCCAAACAATAAATTCAGATTGCTTCTGTCAGGGCTGAGATATGAAACTGTTGTTTCCAAAATTACCTATCAGTGAAGAATGCTTGTTTTAAGAACAGTAACACTAAAGCAAACATGATACAGACAACATGCAGTAAATGGAATAATCTTCTGAAAAAGAGCAAAAAACACAGAAATAATACAAACCTGTGGGGAAGACACACAGGAACATTCAGTAAATCTTTAATTCTTTGCTTTTTTCTAACACCACGCCTCTTTGTGTTTATTGGTCTTTTAGGCTGAAGGGTTGCTAATTCCATCAACTTGGTCATTCTATTTTAAAAGAAATTTTTAAAAGAACCAAAGTGGCTTATAGTTTATTTGAAAATACTGATTTTGAGAACCCTTCCCCCTTCCTTTAAAGGCCCTTGAAATACAACTTTTCAGAATATGGTTATAAATCTAGCTACCTTAAGACCAAAACTACATTAATAAAAGTGCTCTCTGTATATTGAGTTGCTAAGTGATCAATCAAAATTGTAATGAGTTCAATGATGCCCCTTCCTCCCCCAAGCATGCACCTAATTAAGACACAGAAGCTGCAGAAATGCCAAGAAACCCAAAGCTGAACCTTTATCTCTAATACTATATCTAGTCAACAGGAGTACCTTCAAATGCATGTATTTTTCTGAATATAGCATAGGTACTTTCTGGTGTACTTTTCAGTTTAAATAGCAAATTAAGAAAATTGTTTCTTTATTTAGTATTACTTTAAAGATTAAAAAGCAGCTATGATGCAATTCAATACCAAAACTGCAAGAGAATTCTCAGCATACACGTTTTGTTGGGTTTTTGGACATGGAAACAAACAATTTGCATACCATTTGGTCATTTTCCTGCTCTTACTGTGATTCAAAACAGCACTATCTTTCTGTTTAAGTCACTCTAGAGCTTCCTTAAGCATCTGGAAAGATTATCTATATGCTGCAAATGTTAACAGATACCACCATTTGCTGAACTAGAAGCTAGAAAAGTAAAAATGCCACTTTAAAAGAGGCCAAAAAGTTACAAATGACTGTAAAATGCTTACCTCTCCTTCTCCTCATTATCACTTTCATATTCTGATTCATCTCCACTAGATAGTTGCTCTTCTTCCTCTTCAGGCAAAGGAGGCTCTTCAGGAGGCAGAGGTGGGATTGGGGGAGGTGGCACAGGCACTGGTAAATACTCTTCATACTGATTATGGGGAAAAAGTTAAAAAAGTAACTAAACATTTTAAGAAAACTTGCGTATCTTGTTTTCCTTTACATAATAAAAACAGTCAAAACAATTAATTAGAAGTGACAAGAAGCGTTTTTTTAAAGTATGCTTATAGGGATCCAGATGCTATTTTGCTACACTACATTACCTTGAATGAAAACTATGTTACCTTACTATGAAAGGCTTTCAAAAAGAAAAAAAATCGCTGCTTTCTGAAGCATAACAGTGAATGTTTTCATTCTTTTAATTTGAGGAGTTAAAAAAAAAAATATTGCAGCCATGGCCCTGGGTTTTTACTTTGCACTCAGCTTTAAGGACCGTACTGAGGGGAATGTGGTCAAACCATATAGCAGGAGGCCTAAGCTCCCACACCATCTCAGTTTCTACACTGAACCTTCCACCACCTATCAAAGTTGTATTTCTTTAAGGAGTGAGGATTTCATTAAATGAATTAGATTTTTAATTGAGACTGCAAAAACCTTATATAAGGAATTCCCTATGTACAGAATATCTCCAGCCCCACCTTCAGCAATCTTACTACACTTAACAGCTACTTTTATGTACCATCACTTCCATAGGCACTGATGTCTTCCGGCATTAGAAATACTCTGTGGCCTTTAGAAACTGCTTCAGGAATTTCAAGGACTGGCTTCTCACCTTACTACTCTTTTTGCATGACCATTAAATTCACGGTGCTTAGCCTGGCCCAATACCAGGCGACAAATAAAATTTTGCAAGAAAATCAGTGTGAATTCATTCGATAGATTTATTTCACAGTTTTCTTTACCAGCTAGCTCTTCTGTTATGAGAAGCAGGTGTTCTGTTAAGGCAAACACAAAGTGTAGCAGAGCACAACTTCACTATATTAAAATATTGTAGCTATCACTAGTAATGCAAGTCCTTACTCTATCTTCCACTGGCAGTCAAACTACTCTATCACAGCAACAGAGAACTGAGATCACAGATGCAGTATTTCTATTTGTCTTCAGAAACAGCTCCCCATAAACCTCTGCCAGTTTCCCTCAATAATGCCTCTTTCAAAAAAACAGAGCAAGTTACATCCAAAAGTGCCATATAATCTCATCAACAATCTGAACCTAATCAGAACTCCAACAAAACACATGGATCAAATAATTTAACACATCATTGTAAGGCAACAGGCTAATCATATTCTTTATTTCCTGTATCTGTAACATGATGCTATAACCTCCCTTTTTCTAATACTCAGTTTGAAATATTCCAGTGCTACTGTCATACATGTATATTTCTTTAACTATAGACAAAGATTTCTTTAGAAGACTAACACGCACATCTTACCCAATGAAATGTAGCAGTATTTCCTATCCTCTAGAGATTTCTCCAACTTCTACAAGTTCGAACTTAGATCTCCTAGCATGTTGCTAGCATTTAAAATTGTGAATCCATTTTACAATACTTAAAACATATATTAAAAAAGTTACCATGGGAGGGCGAGCAGTAATTGGTCCAAAAGGTGGAGGAAGATTCATTTTATTCATAAGATGAAGCACCTGAAATGATTCAAGACAAGTAGATTTCCTTTAAATAAATAAAAATAGTTCCTTGCTAGTTATCATAGCCGGTAACTTCTGGCAGGTGTAAATCAGCATAGTTTTAATGTAGACACAACTACATTGATTATTAAACAATGTGGAAGCCTGCACTTGAGATCCAACACTAATGATAAATATGAGCAACACTCTAAAAAAGGCTAATCAAAAAAGTAAAGCATCTTCTCTGAATAAAATTCCAAGTACTCAAGTCACATCTAATTAGGAAGAGCATATCCAGTTAAGTCTTCAGTGGCAATGAAGCAACAGTTACTTCTCGTCAGTGAAATCTTATTATCTCAACATAGTAAAAAATTAATACTGGTTAACACTACCATAGGAAAACTAACTTTATATTTACTATGACAAAAAAATATTTTTGTGGATAATTAAAAGAGGAAAAAGGAGATGCTTTTATTTTTTTTCGCTGTTTCTTACTTACCTGGACATAAAATTTGGGCACACTTGCCAAGGCATTTGCTATATTTGCTAGAATTGTACTTGAAGGTGGCGGATACAAATATTTGAGGCAAGAATTGACGGGAAAGGTGAGGCTGAGGAAAAAAATTTAAAAACAAGGAATCTTAGCACCATCACCACATAGTGACTAATAACAATTAATGATTAATAGAGGTTTAACTATTCATCCCACGTGAAGTATCACTGAAATATTATTTTCCCTAGAATAGTGTTGGACCGCTTACATTTTGTCTTTAACATCAGGGAACAGCCCTATAATGGATAACAGACTTACTGGGCTTTGGCACAATGAAAGTACCAACACACACAGAAAGCCTAAAGCACACAGAAACAATAAACACGTCCAAAACCAAAAGCACAGCATAGCATGCTGTACAAACAACTTAAATCCAGTTCTTTGAGCACTGAGTTTATTAGCCCAAAAATAAATTTATTCTTCATGTACGCAAAAATGTAAATGGCAGGAAAAAAGAACAAGAAATCTCCAGAAAAACAAACGTCAACAGTATTCTGCTGTTAACACTGGGATAACCTACCCAGTCTTCAAACTCTTCCTGAGAAAGCAATGCATCATGCTAGAAGGCTATTATGCAATCCAGAACTTCACAGCTCAAAGCACTAGTTGCTACTCGACTGTGAGGGTTCTAAACTTGAAAAATTAAAATTTCACCTTTATGACAGTTCCTACAGCTATGCGTGTAGAACAGTAGCATACTATAAAACACAAGAAAATTCAGCATACCACATTCTCTCTAGTTCAACAGTGCATAACTCTTATTTTAAAAATAAAAAGTAACAGAATAAAATAATTAAAACAAAAAACCCCACTAACCCATGGCTGGGTGCAATTCCATTCTCTATTGTAACACAGTTTGGTTCTTTCTTCTCTTCTTTCACTGGTTCTTCCGAACTGAAAAGTAATTTAGCATTAATTAAAACAGGGCAAAAATTTACATAATGTATGAAATATGTTTAATCTCGTATTTTAAAAGATAAGAAATAAATTGGATAATGTTTTTAACGTCTTTTATCAACGGCACTACTACAGCCATTATTAATTCTTAAGAATTAATACACATAGATACTTATAGTAGCCAGACTTCTAAGGCCTACATAAATAAATATTTGTGCACATTTAAGTAAGCCTCCCTATATTTAAACACTTATGACTTAAATCTACTCACAGGAAAAGAACTAAAATTCTCTCTTGTTGCTCTCTGTTCAGACTGTGTAAAATCAAAGGTATTAAATTACTGATTTGTTCATATTCAGAGAGTGGAATAAATAACTTAAAACCTCCAGAGTTGATTTTAATTAAGCACTATCACATAGGTTCTATCATTTAGTTACATATTACACAGGTAAAAGTGAAAGCCTAACTATGCAACTTTTTTTTTTTTTTTAAGTACTTGACAATTGAAATCCAAACTATCACAGTTCTTGGTCACACTAGTATTAGGATTCATTGATTTTTTTTTAATCTATTTCTTAAATATTACATATTCTTTAACTATTTGAAGAGAAACTCTGACAGTTTTGTTTGTTCTGCTCATGCTGCAAGCTAGATATATGCAAATCAGCTCCAGCCTAGAAGCCAGTGGCTACAATAGTATAGTCTTATACAGTTATGCTAGCAGGTGTCAGTTCTGCCTGACTCTTGATTAGATTAGAAACACTGCATGCACTATTTAACAGCAAAAGAAAATTATAATTCTGACACACACACACACAAAAGTAGAAGAGTTTTTTAAACACAGGGAACCTGTGCGACTCAGAGGTCAGCTTACACAGACTGGAGTATTGCTCTGTAAATGAGAACAAACAGGGCCATCTGCTGATTAAAGATATTAATAACTACAGGAATAAGGATGGGAATTGTTTCATTCAGTGTCGTCATGTAATAATACTAATAGGAGGAATGCAGTCACTTATCTGTAGATCTGAACCTGCCTGTTAACACTTCTAAACTAACAATTTATCCTTTGACTTAACAGTATGACGAAAGTATCATGAATACTTCCCTTGACCACAAACACAGAAACTAAATTATTATGCACATACCTTTTACACTTCTCTGAGACAGAAGGCTGGCTAAGTACCTGCAGACTATCTTGCTCCTTTGCAAATTCAACAACTAAGGTGTGACCTAAAAGCTTCAGCTGATGCAGTCTTGACAAAGCCTTCAAATAATTAGAATAGAAAAAAGAAATGGAAGAGGAAAAACATCAGAATTATTTCAAAGCATAACTGGTTTTTCTTTGGTTGGCAAACTAGCCATAGGATGTAGTCCCAACTGCTTTAAGCTAAGTCTGTGCCACTACAGATGCAGGTAGTTCTGCGCCGTTCCTGCCTTCACAGTACTGCTTTTAGCAACCAGCTCCTTTCCTGCCAGCAGGAAGAAAAGAGAGGAGGTTGCACAACTAGAACCACTGCAGACTTAGGTCATCTGAACACAGTAGCAAGACTGCAGCCTTGATACTCATTACATAGCCTAGTAAATCCCTGTGATTTTAAGTAACCAATTTCTTGCTCATGAACTACAAACATGCTGAAGTCCACTAGCTGACAATTTTAAAATCAAGAGTCTTAACAGTGACACTAGGAAGCTTCAGCATTCTGCAAGTCCAGATCCTGATAGGCTACTAGCAATTGACATAAACCAACCTAAATTCACCACTGTTCACCTCACATAGTCTTTGTAACTTTTTTTGAGTAGTACTTTACAGCATGGCCTAAAAAATCCCATAAAAGCAACACCAAAAACCCCCAGGGCATAAGGAGGAAACTCAGGACACAGGCTTCTTACCAGATTCATATTTAAAAAGCACTAGTAGCATTACCTTTCTGGCATCCATGTCCTCCATTAACATGGCAGTTTTATTTTTCTGATCAAAGTTGGGCATGCAAGGCTATCTTGAATTGTGTACATCACTATGTATGAATTTTGCAGCAAATATGCAATTATGCAGGAGACAATTAAATTATGTTTGGTTTACAGTTAGTATACAAATACACACACAGCCTAGACAATGCCCTGATCAGTCTTAACTCACATAAGTTTGTCATGCTCTAAGTGACAGGCTGGATCAGAAGACTTCCACAAGCCCCTTCCAACCCACCTTTCTTATGACCCTCCAGAACTGTTCATTTTATCAAATCCTTCAATCACCTCCTGTCACAGAACTAATATTACATTGATCTGCATTTTCCTGACACTGAGTACTAGATGACATGTAAAACATTTTAAAGCACAACTGGAAATTCAGAAAAGTGTTTTGCTAATACATTAAATAACAAACTCAGTACAAACCTTCACAGCTGCATTTTCACTGGGAAAGGTAGCAAAAGCAGTATGTTTCTAGAAAACAAACAAACAAAAATTGTCATACTGAATTCAAATCAAAAAGGTAAGAAATTGCACATGACATACATCCACAAGTAATTCATAAGTTCAAGTTTACATATTTGAAAGCTTCCAGATAGCAGTCATCTACCTCCCACATGGGTGCAAAGGTGAAGGACTAGATAATGGTTTTCTTAAGAATTTAGGGCAAGCACCTCCTGCATTCAAAAATTAAGACAGGAACTCAGCAGTTCGAGGAATACAGGAAAACAGGTTTGGGGGTTTTTGGTGAGCAAAAGCCATCCTAAACTGCAAGCAAGTACATATCAATAAAGAATCACAGAATGGTTTGGGTTGGAAAGGACCTCAAAGATCANTGGGCGGGGGGGGTCTCACAAGAGCAGAGTAGAAGGGCAGATTCACCTCCCTCGACCTGCTGGCCACAATGTTTTTGATGCAGCCCAGGCCACAGTCAGCTTTCAGGGCTGCAAGCACACTGGCAGCTCACGTTGAGCTTCTCATCAATCAATATCCCAAGTCTTTCTCCTCAGGGCTGCTTTCAATCCATTCTCTGCCCAGCCTGTAGCTGTACTTGGGATTGCACCGACCCACACACAGGACCTTGCACTTGGCCTTGTTTAAAGAAGTTTAATCCCCTTTTCAAAAAAGGAAATTGATTTCAGCACCTCTCCATAGAACATTTTCATCAAAGCAACTCTTAAAAGTAATACTTTCCTGCTACAAAAGTTGTAATTGTTGTTGTGCCCTAAAACTTTGGATGGCTTATAACTAACATTTTCCCTTACTTTTTACATTTAAAAAAACCTTAAGCTTTCCAAATTAGATCAAATCCTCACAGAATACACAGTTCTTCTTAAACTTAAATTTGTTTTGACAAACTTTATTACTTCATCTTGCCACTGCATGATTTGGTATTAGAAACCCAAACCATTAATACTGCTGTAATAGCCACTATGAGGAAAATAATTGTAATGAAGTCAGTGTTTTTAACATCCTATAAAAGAAAGCATGACCCCGACACAAGATGTAGACTTCATTTAGCTGCAGTTCTGCAGGAATACAGGGCTCTTTCCAACCAGCATCTGTCACCTGGTTTTTGTAATTTGGAGGAAGAAAAAAATAAAATAATGATTTCAAGAGATGGACCTGTGAAACTGCATCCCTACACCTACGAACAGGCCCTTCTGCACAGCTTTTCCACAGCCTTACTGCTAACAACAAGCAAGGCCAAAGCTGCGCCCGACGGACCAGCACCCGCAGCCGGCGGGGAGACAGGACCCTGCGTCAGACGCTGCTCTCCCGGCGCGCAGGGCCATCGCGCCGCAGCCCGCCCCACCCCGAGCGGGGAGGAGGAAGAACCCTGACCCGGCAAACACGCTCACACGCTCTCTGAGGCTAGGAGTACGGCCCAGGGCGGCGGCAGGTCTTGTCTTTTCTCCCGCTCCCGCCACCCGGAGCCGCCCCAGGCCCCAGCCCTCACCAGCCGCCCGTGGTCGGACAGGACGCGCACAGACACCGCCCCGAAGTGCCTCAGCAGGTCTTCCTTCTCCGCCGCCGTCAGCTCGGCGGGCAGATGCCGCACCAGCAGCGTCCGGCCCCTCCGCCGCGCCACGCCGGGGTGAGGCGGGACGCCGGGGTGAGGCGGGACGGCACCCAGCCCCACGCCGACCGACCGCGCCTCCTCACAGCCCGGCGCCGCCATCGCCGCACGCACCCGGAAGCAAGAGGGCAAATCGCGCGAGAGCGGAGGCAGGGCTTGGGCCTCAAGTCTCGCGAGACTGGCGGGGCATTGGGAGGGGTTGTTGCTAGCGAGAAGGGCGGGAACCGCGCGCTGCGGGCGGCCGTTGGTGCGCGTTCGGGAGCTGTCGCCTCAGGCCCGCCCTGGCGCCGCCCCGGGCATCTTGTGACGGCTGGGGCGGAAAGGGGCGCCCCGGTAAGCTGCCCTGCCTGCCTGCTCTGGGCTGTGTGCTGGCGGGCGGCTGGAGCAGCGGCCTGGGTCAGCCGTCGGGAGCTGCCTGCCCCCTCGGTCTCGCTTGCTGTAAGCGCTGTGGTGGGCTGCCCGGGAGCCCTTCTTCCAGGGCTGTGTCTCAGTCCGGCGATGCCTCAAAATGTGTACAAAATCCTGCCACCCGTGTCAAGTCTGAAATAATTCTCCAAAGCAAGGCTGTCACCTCAAAAGGAAAGGGGAATCCCCAAACTTAACTAATGAAATCTCAGGTCTTATATCTAATTAGCTGGTTGCTGGCTGGCAAATGCACCAGTTGCCCAGGTCACCATTGCCACTGGGTCTGGGTCCAACAGAGCCATAGCACCTGGTGCCGCTGTGCAGAGCTGGAAGATCTTGCCCTGGCACTGGGCAGCAAGAGCACTGAGAGAGACCCAAGCTCTGGTACTGGTGTCTGGGGTACACTGAAGCCAGCCCCAGAGAAAAAATACTTTGTAAGGTGTGCAGTGTACCTGGTGAATAGGAAATCATTGCTTATTGCATCTTCCAATAGAACAGAATAAGGCCTTCAGTCATGAAGTCCTCAAGACCGCTCCTTTTCCTTGAAGAGTCATGATGGGCCTGGCCCTCTATGTGCAGTACACCTGAAGGGCCTTGGGCCACGCTCGTTTCATGACTGAACAGTGACAATTCGGGGAAAGATCTGGCCATTGTGGGAGGTCACAGTGGTCTCACTGGGTAGATCAGATGACAGTCCAGGTTCATCAAGACAGGTTTGGGAAGGAGTTGGGAAAAAAGACTCAGGAAGCACAGGATGTTCAAAAGGGATCTAGGAGAAAAGCAGAAATGTAGCTGCAATTTCTTACAGGATCCATTACTGCATTTTTGTTGCTGCCATTAGCATAAGCTAGGAAATATCTATGAACTTGCCAACAGGTGGGAGAATTGGCACAGTATGCAAATACGGCAGCGTACTTTCCCTTTTGATGATAACAGCAGTACTGTTTTTTTCTGAAGCTATTGAAACTTTAAAAGAAACACTGGCTGGCCTAGTAAGTTCTGTGTGTGGCCTGTGATTTGTATATAGTCCAGAAGACTTTCTGGGATGTGCTGGTCAACGTGCAATTGTAGAAGGGAGCGTCAGGATTGCAAAAGCAAGTCTATGGTGGCTGTGCTGCTGCATCCTATTTAAACTGGCCTGACTTGTAGTTCACTCCTGGGTAATGACATAAGAGAACTTTTTATGCAACAGGTCTGTGAAACTTGTAGGCAAACTAAACTTCCCTGTTTCCCTTGTAGCTTTCTAGTACATTCCAATTATTAATCTGCACATCAGTCACCAGAGGGTGAAATAATGATATAATTTCAAATATGTTTTCCCCTCAGAACTAAGAAACACTGTTCTCAGTTCCAGTCAGGGTAGGCTGAGGAAAATATGTATTTCCTAATGACATTGAACGCTAAAGTCACAAGAACTATTTCACTGGAAACAACTCTTAATATCTCACGGCTGTTCAGTCCCCTCGTCCCTCTCAGCACAGAATCCCCTTCAAAGAAAGAAAAAAACTTTTAAAAAGTCTGTTCACCCTGATGGACAGGTGCCTGAAACTGAACTTCTCTAGAGCAGAGGTTTAACAGTGTCATGCATATCAAGGCAATAAAAATGTATAGGATTTTTTCTAAGATACAAAAAGCAGAAAAAAAAATATTTTTCTCCTCTCTCCCCCTCATCCCCATCATTTCCAAGATGTTAAATTTGTAGATACTCCAACAACAGCTTTCCTTAACACAAATGCATCATGCTTTTATGTTTAGGAGTTCTTTGCTTATACAGAGAGAAATTTCAATGCAAGTGCAGGTGGTTTAGTAATAGCAATATGAGTCAGAACTACAGACTCATTCAGGTCAGAAAGGAAGGAGATGCTTTTGTGGACATCTCTAGTCCAGCCTCCTACTCAAAGCAGAGTCAACACTGAGTTCCAACCACATCACTCAGGACTTTCGCCAGCCTGGTCTCAAAAGACCCTAAGGGTGAAGATTTTACAACCTCTACAGACAAGCTTTTCTACTCCTTTAATAACCTCCCAGTGATTTTTTTTTTCCTCCCCCTTTATCCAGTTGGAAGTGACTGTATTTGTATAAATGTGTGGTAACTTCATAAAGACAGAATTTCAAATTCCCAATTAAAATTTATTGAGTCAGTGAGAAATACGAGTTTGAAAAAAATCAAGAAAGCTAAAGCTAGCTTTGCACAATACCGTGATGTTTTGCACACTATTCATTACCCACCCCATAAAGTTGTCCATTAGCGACATCAAATCAGCAGTGGCCAGGGGCAGATACAGTTGTCCAAAGTAACAGAAGTCTAACTCAGCCCGTCCTTTGCAGTTATTTATGAAAGCAGCAAATCAGAGACATATTGAATGATAAACTGATTTAAATTTATTAAAAAAAATATGTAAGGGTCCACGCGAAATAGATGAGTTTACTTTTGGGTGGTATGACTTAGCACGCTGACAATTTTTTGGAAAGTACTTATCTGCATCCTTAAATAGGGAAAGGTGAGCATTACTGAGAGCAGCAGTGCTACTATTTCTTGAAGCAATTGAGATACACAAAGATGCTGTTAGATCATTATCCTGATAAACTGAGACCAGAAAGAGGCTAAATGTTGAAGGAAAGCTGCAGTGTGGGATTTCTAGACCCTGCTGTTATCATTACTGATTTTTTTTTATTATTTTTTATTTTTTTAATATAAGCCTCTAGGTATTTTTCTGTTGTCTCCAACAGATGTTCTAGTTGGCTGGACACAAGCAAGGAGACAAGTAGCTGTAGCTGTGTTAGCATGAAGATAAGCACAAGGTAGTATGGCTTGTTTTACCTTGTCTACAAAATACTGTATACCCATGAGGTACATGAATCTCCAAGGGCAACCTAACATTTTGGAACTCTCTTGTATGGCTAGGACTAGAAAGGCTACCAGAAGCAAAGTTTTAAATGGCCCCCAGAACTGGTTGCACAATCCACAGAATAAATAACACTGTATAATGGGGTCACATTCTTTCATTAATGAAATTGCATATTAAAGTTAGCATTACAGAAAGACTGTACAATTTAATTTACTGACTCTTCTGGTTTTTGCATTCATCCTTTACTGACAAAGAAAAAAAATAAAATAAAAAAAAGCACCTTCAGATTACAAAAGCAGCAACTCCAAAAAATCTTAATTCAAGTTCCTTCCCCCAGAAAGAACAGACAGAACTTTTAATACAATTTGAGAGGCCGTCAGAAAAGGCTTTTTTAAAAGAAAACAATCTCTTCACTAAAGGGAAGAAAAAAATGCTTTGCTCTGTTATTTTTTTCCCAGATGATACAATCATTTTTCTTGGGGTTTTTTCCTGCCTTTAATGAAACACATGAAAGACTTTTGGTATACTATATATTCTGTGTGTTATTCAGACTGTGGCAACTGGAATTCCATTAACAAAGTAAGGAAAGAGGTTTTCCCTGCACACTGAGAAGCCTCAGCAGCAAATTCTAATAATTTCTTTAATTTTTAAACAAAGTTCACAGAGTTTGTTTTAACAGTGGTGCCTTTTGCCTTTCTTTCTCTATGCAGTTGTGTTGTGGTTGCTTTTCCTCCAAGCCTTTGTTTGAATAAAAAGTTTTGTAATAGCGTCTGCGTGTTTAAGTATGTCTTGCAGCATAGGAGTAAGAAACCATTTAGTGTAACACTTTCTCTTTATAATAAAAGTGCTACATTTAAACAGTGAAGTGTCAATCAAAACAAAGTACCTGTCACTCAGTATGTTGAAGGGAAGAACTACATGCTGCATTTCATCAGTTTGCAAAGTCAACTCTCAGGTTACATGTCTAATACTAAGGTGATGTAAAGCAAGTATCAACAACCTTTCAGGTGAAAGCATGAAATGCACCTCTACACAAGCCGAGTGCCTGGTTTTTTTACCCACAGGTTCAGGACCAATGCCTTATTGTGTGTTATTCTTCTATGTAAGACAGTGTCTTTTTCCACCAAATACAATCAATACTTTATATGGAAGTACAACTTTATTCCAGATCATTAGGCTATGAGTTTTCAGACATGCTGCCTTATATTAAAATGAAGAGCCTGTACACTGCTATTCCAGAAGTAATTGGCATTTTACTTTCAGCAAGCTGTTTGACACAGCAAGATCTGAAAATTGCAATCTGCAGTTTCCTCTCTTTCTGTCCCTCCTGCCTTGTGGAATGATACTTTAGCTGTGTGAGAAATAATTATAGGTGACAAAAAGTAGCTGGGGGAGGGGGGATCTTTGTTTTCCTTCAGAAAGAGGAGTGTATAACAAGTAAATGGCTTTTAGAATGATGACATCCATAGGAATATAATTTTAGTTCTCCAGAGCTGCAAATTTGGCACTTGTCAAATTTGATTCTTTCACTCTCATCCTGCTCTTTTAATTCATATATTTTCTGCCTTACTTCAAAAGCCATCAGAAGAGACTTGGTTTAATCAAAGACTGTCTAGTATAGGACATTTATTACCTGTGAATCAGAGTTAATTCATCATATAGGATTTGGTGACATCATTACTCTGACTTCAGTGTGAAAAGTTTCTAGTGACTTTAACATTTGTATACCAAGTGTTTGGCACAAGAAACCAAAGATATTCAAAGCTATAAATAAATTTCATTGCATTCCAATTCTATGCTGATATGTGAATTTTCTCAAAATATCAAAATTATTTACCTGTTCAGTATTAGGTGTTCTTTAGGATGGTATCAGTGCTGACTTTGCTGTTTCTGCAGTTGCATTCTTTAAAGCAGAACTTCTCTGTTTGTGGATCATGGTGCAGACTAGATTCTACCAATTGGCTGAGAAGTAAATATATTTCCTATGTGGAAGAGCATGAGAAAATAAACCACGTAGTTCTCAAGTATGCCTTCATCACAAGTAGAAGTCTCTGTATGAAACCATATCCAACACTAGAGTACTCAGCCTTATTCTTGGGACAAATGTCAATGTAAGACTAATACCATTTCAAAGTACTGGTTCCATTTTAGCTCTCAATCGCCACATGAAACAATTGATTTGTAACTATACAGTTATTTGCAGAACTGTAGAATGTGCAGCAAGGACTGTTTGACTGGTTCTCTGAGTGACATCTGCTTTTACTTTTCCTTGGTAGATTCAAAATGCAGATTACAAGTACTGTGTAGCACTCCAGTCTCTACAAAGCTTCGACAACCACTCTTGTACGTTAGCATACAATTACGGACAAATTGAGAGGTTGATAAGAATGTTGCCATACACCTCATTGATTTCAAGGCTTCTGCTGTCATATTTGGCCTATATTTCTGCATTAGAGTGATAAATATTTCATTCTATACAGAATGACTACTTGTTACTACAGTTTATATCAAATCTATTTTTCAGTACAGAGGTAAACAGACATCTGATAAGAAAAATTGATGTTACATCTAAACAAGTTAAGACAAAGCTCCAGACAGGTCTAGATGAATTCAAGCAAAGCAAGTCTGACATGCCTCAGTCCTGAGGCTTTGCAAACTCAGTGAAAGCCTGTGGCTCATTATTAGTAATGGCAATACTGTATTTACTGGCCTACAGGGTAACATCCTATATTACCAGGTCATTATTGCAATAACAACTCTGTAGATCAAAAATATAGGAGGTATAGGTGATACTACTTGTTATTCAAATTCAGTCCCCCCAAAATTTTTTTTCTGCCTAGCCTCTTGTGAGGTAGACAAAGCTAGCAAGACATTTATTAAGAGTTTTAGAAGCCTCAGGACAAAATGTTTTAATTACTAAGGCAAAAAAATAAAACCACAAGAGCAGCTTTGAGACAGAAAAGGCAAAATTTGTAGGGAAAATGTGATTTTCACGGTGGCAGTTCTGGAACTTTCCTCATAATAATATGAATAGTGTAGTGTAACAAAGTAGCCTTAGAAATAAGGTCACAGAAGGACCAGAATACTGCTGACAAGATACTGTCTGTTACTGCTAGCATCACGTGTACACGTTACAGAAACTTCAGACATGGACAAGAGCTGTAATTTGTTAGGTACTATGTAAGCATACATATAACCTCAAAGAGAGACTGCAAAATGATTGCTAAATGTCATTTCACTTGACTAGTACATTTTGTGGAGGGTTTTATTTCCCTTTGGAGTATATCTGAATACAGTTAAAGAAAATGTAAGAGTACATGATGTCTCCTCTATTAGTGAGCTTTATTAAATTTCTTTTCTATGAAAAGAAAAAAGATAAAGTAGACATTTAAAAAGCCTGCTCTCCCGATTTTTGCCTACAATGCTTTGTGAAGTGTAAGTAGTCATTTTCTTTATGCTTTTAATTTTTCTGTCTGAATAAAGTACCAAAACAATGGATAATTCACTTAGAATGCTGCTTTTCATATTTGACCACTAGGTGATGCTGTGATTCTTAATTGTGAAACTGTACCGTTAACATTTTGTTGTTATTCTTTCGTTTTATAGACCTCTGCAGCATTTTCATAGATGAAAAATTGTATTTTCTTTCTTGTTTTTACATGCATTATAGCTGTTACCGTATATAGACTAGTTATATTTTATACAAATCCATATAGATGACAGAGCAGTAGCTTTCTGCTAATACTGAGAATATCACATGATTCTAGAAGCTGTGCTTATATACATTCTCCATAGATGCTTTGACTAAAGATTTTTTTGCAAAAATTGAAAAATATACTGACAAGAGATGCAATATATTTAATTCAGATTTATATTTATAATTCATTCTGTTTATCTGTCCTACATAATTAGTTAGAATATTGCTTTTAGTTTCAGTTCTAGAATTTGTTTTTCTATGCTGTAAACACATCTAAAATTAAGGGTGACATTTCTATTTTGCAACTATTGCTAAAAATTTAGATGATCTTATTTTCATAGGCATTATTTCTAATTTCTGTTGCTGTAAGTCATTTCCCCTTTTTATGTTAAGAAGTATAGTGGTTTGATCCACACCACTGAGTCTCTTAGCCAAGAGCTCCATTAGACTTTCAAAGATGACACCATTTTACTGATGATCTTCTCAAAGTGATTTCAAAAGAACAGCATTCTTTCACATGAGCTAATTGTTTTTCACCACTTGCCATTTTTATGAACTACCTTTTAATTTCTGCAGTAATTCTTCCATCTTCTTATGGGAAATGTTAACTACAATAAGGGTAAACTGACTGCAGCAGACAAAGCATACATACTCAATTGGCCACCTCCTGCATAGGAGTGTTAAAGGCACAGCTCCATTCAAGTGATTCCCATATATCAAAAACAGTGCAGGAGTGAAACCAGGTTATACAATTCAGAACAGCCTGTAAGCTAGGTCTGTGCCTGTCAGTTCCAGCATGAAAGAGCTTTGGAACTCACTGAATATCAATCAGCCTTTCACACTTCCAGACATGCCCGTGGTATAATTCTGCAGAGATCTGTGTCATATTTTCAATATGTAAGGAAGGAAACTACATTGAGGGATAAGTAGTATATAAAGTCTATTTTGCCCTCACTGAAATAGCATCTGCTAGTCACACCAGGGTCTAACAGGGAAATCGCTACAGTGCACTACAATGCCAACTACACTGGGACATTGTTATATCCACAGCAGGCTCAAATTCAGATATAATTCAACAGTCATTTTAAAAGTGAGCTTCCTTTTTGCAAATTCATTAACAATTATACTGAAACTAAGCTCCTGTCACATAAGCATACTAACTCTTTTTTTAGTGTATGTCTTTACTAATTATATAAAGGACACCAAGTTGCAGTAGTTTTGCTAAACATATAGGATATTACTCATTTTACTTCCAGGTATGAGCTTACTGCCACCTTCAAAGACGTCTAAAACTGCCTTCCAAAAAAGTCATACTTATATAGGCAACAAGTACATGAAGTAAAGTCCTTAGGTGAAAATATTGGCCATTAAAATTTCCTGAAAATTCTGTGCCACTAGAATGACGGTGTTAGGGACCTCAAATCTACAGAGCATGCTTACGCAGTTGCAGTGTGTATGCAGTAAGATGTTCTAATGAGGCAGCACAACAGAGAATCATAAGGCTTTCTCTGGGCTTAACCAGAGGCTAGTCTTAAGTTCTAAGTCACGCAGAGCAAAGACTAAAAGCCACTTGCTTTTCTTCTTCTACCCCATGACTGGGCAATTTAGACCCTTGTTTCACTAATGGTCCCACTGTTATCCAGATACTGTATGAAGTATTTATTTAGTCTTAGTAAGGATGTCAGCATTCTTCTACCTGGACTTTATCTGGTCTTAAAACTATTGGTGTACAACTCTAAGGATTAAAACTGCTACAAGAGGTTTCATCACCAGAATTTCCATTTCAACAAAACTATTTCCCAAACCCTGAAATTGTAACAGACTCCTGTTTTGTTTGAGTGATTTAAAAAACAAACAAACAAAAAACCCACCAAAACTTTTTTATTTGTGTCTCAACTCTATTGTTAGATGCTAGTAGGTGTATCCATTTCTACTCTGGGAGAACTTCATTGATCAGAAGAAGCTTCCCTGCTGCAAAAAGAATTTTCTTTGATAACTTTAAAAAGTCATCTGGAGATTTATTGACTTGAATTACAGCAGCTCACTTACCACTAAAGCTTTGTGTGAATCACAGAAGAGGATGACAAATTTCATATGGGAATATAGTGGATTTCACCCATTGTCACTGATAAATAGAAGAGCTCCAACAGTCATTAATATTAGATGTGTACATCTACTTTATATATTGGTGCCAAAGTCAGCCTGAGATTGGAGTCAGGTCATATTTAAAAGGAGGAACAAAGAAGAATGGGAGAACACTATCTTAAGCCAAACTGCAAAACAAGGAATATTCACTAGTGGTTATATTCTTTCCAATGCAGTGGCTATAAATGTTCTCTTGCAGCTCTGCTTCATTTAAGACATGACTATAAAAGATTGTATTTCCCCCCAGGTTCTTCTCCTTGTTGTACCCTAATTAGAGTTTTTATCTAGTGTGTTATTATTCTGATTCTACTGAATAAGAGCATGACTCTTGGAAGGCTTTCAAGTGCACACGCTCATAAGTTCATTTGCCTTATAAAAGCCAGAAAAAACAGGTGGTGGGTTTTTTTTACATATATATTATATGATGGTATTTAACTATTAATTCTCCCTTTGATACAAACATTCTTCTTTTTGCGCACTAGCTGAAAAAGCTGTGGGGCTAACCAAGCATTTTATACATTTAGAATAATATTTTTGTAGCGTAAGTTTGATAAAATCTATGCAGTGAGGCATCACAATGCCTTCATCTGTATGCTTTCAGAATGATCTGGCAGAGGTCTTCAAGTTAAAGATCAGCATCTTACTAGGCCTTTTTTCCTATAAAGTTAATGCTTTTCAGAACAGGCTGCCTTAGGCCAAGAGCATTCCATACAGTTTCACTGAATCCTAGAAGTTACAATAAGCGTTACACATGGATTGTTCACTTTGCCAAAAACTCCTACATGCATGGTGCTTAGCACTCTACCTCAAGTAAAGCACTTCAAGTACAACCTGTAAGCATCTCAATTACTGGCTGGATTGAGGTCTAAGCATTCAGTATACTTTAGACTTGAAACCCACTGGAAAACTGCAATTTAAATGTACTATACATTGAAGGAGAACATGCATATGGCATACCCTACTCTAGGGAACCACTGAAATTTCCTACTCTTCGTTCCTTACCTTAGGAAGAAGAAAGGACATGCCACCTTTTTTAATACTAAAGTAACCTTTGTGCCTGCTATAGAGAGACAGCAGTGAATTGAAGAGGTGGAACAAATGGGAACAAGCCACTATTGAACACAGCCTTGGGAGCATGGCAGTCAGGAGGGCATGAAAATAGTTATTTTGACACTCAGACTGATAGTGGGAAGAGATTTGGAACTGTAGATATTGGCTGTTATGGTTTGATTTCTGTCTCAGTCATAGAGAAAGAACTTGTAATAAAGTAATACCTAGTACTCTCAATCTCTTCACCTAGTGGAAGAAAAGTACACGATCTCATGTTCAGCAAAGCACTTTGAGCAGAAAGATGCAATAGTGAATACTGAGAGGAAAAAATTGTTTCCTTCATGTGAGAGCTTCCACTGTGACAAAAGTAATAGAAGGAAGCTTCTTTGGTGCTCAGAGCCACTGCTTCCAAGAGCTGTGCTGAGGAAAAGCCCCACACTGTCCCTGTATGGCTATAATCAGGTGTTGTTGGGGTTTTTTATGTTTTGTTTGTTTTTTAAACACATAACCATTTTGTTTGCAAATTAGTTCATCAATGTAGAAAATACACCACTGTACCTGGCCAGCAAGGCCTGCATCAGTTTCATAAAAACCTACTCATAATGTTTCTGGTTTTGTAGCCCCTGATGGAAGGAGCAGAGGAGCAGATCCTTATTTACACTTTGCATAAGCTTCAGTTAGTGAAAGAAACTTCTTGTCAGCTCTGAAAGAAGCACATCTGTCAAACACTACATTTACTGCAGAACATTCTTGTAGCTCATTAGTCATTCCAGAGTCTTGTCTCAAAAAAAAAAAAAAAAAAGAAAAAAAAAAAAAAAAAAAGAAAAAAAAAAAAAAAGAAAAAAAAGGGAAAAAAAAGGGAAAAAAAAAAAAAAATTTTCCTTTCTGTTCATTCAGCATTAGGTTTGAAGACTTTAAGACAAAGTTTACATACAAATTTTAAAAGGGAGAGCTCAGAGTTTTTGCACCTAAGAGAGGTTCTTATAGGACTTTCTCAGATCGAATCTTTCCCTTGTTTTTGTTTCTGTATTCTAATAATAAGTTATATCCACTTTTTCTGACATTTTTTAAATCTACTCAGTTGTGAGATAGCTTATTTCCCTAAAACTGCATGTGCTGGGATTATGCTGTTTTTATTTTTCATTGCAGTGGTTTACGTCACGTCCTCATGATGTCTACTGAAACATGCACAATCCTAAATTTTCTGTTGTATTTTCTTCTGGATCTTACTTATAGTAAATCTACTTTCTGTTAATATCTTTATTTTGTGAATTAAGAGACAGATTATTAGGATTTTCATTTTGTGTCAAACTGTGTTAACCAAGAGCTCATGTGGTTAACTTTTTCAGTGGTGAATAGTTGCACATTGCTAACTTCAAGCTTCTCATAAGTGTGTACCTTCTCACAGGCCAATACCAAGGCCAATACCGTATGTGCAAATCAGTCAGACTTTTAAATAGATGGAAGGTTTGAGAGCTGTTAAACATTCCTGTTGTTTGCTGTCTGTAATAATTAGACCTGTAAACTATACCCATCTTGGAGGTGTAGTTTGAGCCTTAAACTGTAACTCTCAAACCATTTACTGTGAGGTAAATGGATTATTTAATACAGTAAAATACATATGCCTTCACATTCTTAAATGTAGCACTGGTCTGACCACCTAAATGTACCTGGTGGAGGCAAAAAGAGGTAGAACTGAGGAATGATCTGGAGAGGATACATATTAGACTGACTCCAGTTTTGCAGAAGGGTCATGTCATCTGTATGTCATTGGTGTTGGGCAGGCAGCTTTGAAGAGGTGTTTTCTGTGCAAGGGAAATTTTTCTGATTCTGAAGAAGATATTTTCTACCTGAGTACTGAAATCAGCATGTACAAGTATTTCAAGGATACTTGAAGTGGACCAACTGGAAAAAATTGCAATTTACAGTAGGGAAATGGGATGGGTATTGCATTTTTGGTTATATATTATACTTATACTTGAATGCTGTACAGATAACTCTTTGCCCCTTAATGACACAAGATTAAAAAATAATATGACCTTTAGTTAATTATGGAATATGTCAGTTTTTCTAAAGATTATTCTATTTGATTTTTTAAAAATCTGTTTTAAATTTCAAGCAACATTCCTGCTAAGAAAGATTAATTTGAACTGACGTAGCATAGCCAAGCTCTTGAGTCACACTTCTGCTATCAAGAAGTAAATGTATTTTCTTTTCCCTTCTATTTTATAGAATCTTCAAACATCAAAAGTAAATTTCTATTCAAAAATTCTGTTGTAAAAAGCTGTAACACCTCCAGGAAAATATATTTTACTTCCCAAATTGACTTTGATAAATAAAAAGCTACAGTGACCTTGACGTTTGTAAATCCTTTACCATCTACCCCTAGGTTATGAAAATCTGGTTTAGAACTAATTTTTACGTGAGGCACTAATAGGTACCACTCTAGCCAATTTAAAATTAATTTGGTGTGCAGCAAGAATGCTTCAAAGCAGCCTGAAAAATGGGGCACATATCAAATGGCATCGAAGATTATATTAGTAACTGAAACCACATACAAGTGCAAGTTTTAGTCATCTCTTTTCTTCTGTGTCTTCTTTGTGTGCATTACAAGCATATCATTGAAAGCTGAAGACTTCACTCCTCACTCAAGCAGTATTCCAGTTGAGGTCACATAATGACAGTGGAACTGGACTTGAAATGTGTAAATCTAGGGCAAATATATTTCTTAATGTTTTTTGAGTCTGTATGGTAAAACCAATTATTTAATTCTAAGTGGTCAGGCAGTTGGACTAGATGATCCTTGTAGGTCCCTTCCAACTGAAATTATTCCATTCCATTCCATTCCATTCCATTCCATTCCATTCCATTCCATTCCATTCCATTCTGCAATCTTTATAAGCAAATAGAATGTAAAAGTCATGGCACAACCCAGGTGTCTGGCCTGTGCTACATGCTGTTCTTCCAGGAACTAAAGACTGCCACAAACCCCATATGGTCTCTCCAGGGAGAGTAGAAGACATTTTGACTTTACATCCTGTGTATTTGACAAATAGCAATCAAAACCAGAACCAAAACAAATCTTTCATACAGATCCTAGAAACCAGATCACTGCACTTTACACAAAAGGCCTCTGGTGCCTGAAATCCTGTAGCCCCTTTTACAAAGGCAGATAAAGAGCACTAAAGTTGTATGACTAAAAGTACCTTAGCAGCCATTGTTATTCAAAAATTGCATTAAATAAATTATTTCAAACCTAAAATAGAACTAAGGCCAATTTAGAATTAAAAAGTGTTTAAAGCCCTAAGACTGTTTCTCCAAGGCTCTGGGAGTGCCCAGCTGAGATTCAGCCTGCCTGGCTTTTGCAGTCAAGGAAGGCACTGCATTACAGTGCGGATGTATCTTTAAACCAGCATGCTGCTCACAATAAGTTATGTCACTTGAAATCCTTTTACCGCAGTATCCTAATAAATGCTTTTCTGAGAAGTTATAGAAGACTGAGGTAAACTATACTGTGTGCAGAATAACAAACTATGAGAACTGGTATTAGAATCAGAATTGGAAATTACTTACAATCTACCTTTTTCATTCTTTAAATAATTTTTCAAACATATAAAGTCACCATACACTTTTGGTTTTGTGAATGAAAATATTCTACACAAATTAGTGACACATAACTGCCAGGAGAGAAATATAAACTTCCTATGCAATCCAAAGCGGAGTAAAGGAAATGTTATAGCAAATAGTCTGGCCAGATCTCTAATGTTGAAAGGAGAGTTCCAGTGTAATATCTGCAAGTAGTCTAGTGCAATTTGGATGTTTGTTTTGGTAGGTTGGCAAGAAAGGGCTATAGTGTCATAATCAGCTTAAACTAACTAATGCTGCTGTCAGAAGTGGCACTCCCTCCACCCTAGGCCAGGTATTCCGCTGTCTGCTCCATGCTGGCAGACTGCTGATATGGTTGTACCACTGGATGTTTCTGCTTGCTGATGTGGCTCAAAGCTAACCCAACAACAGCAAAATTGTTTAACTTTAGTCACGTGCCTGAGATGCTTCTGCTACAAAACAAGCTTCCCTGTCCTAGAAGAGATGGATAACCCCTCTGGGGTCATGCAGACCACTTTTAAGCTAGTAGCTTTTATCTACATTGGCTTTAAGGATCATAATGTTAGACTTTGTGAATAACCCCTCAACTAGATAACTTTGAACATGAATATTTATTTTCTTTTTGAATACAGTGTTTGCAGAGTGCCTAAGTGAGGTGTCTACATGTTAAAAAGTAGAAAGAGCTGTTCTGAGATAAAATTATTCCATGCTAATGTCATTTGTCCCTTGGTAGTTGTTTCAGTTTTCCATCAAAGTTGAGTAGACAAATCATAGGCTCTACTCATGCTGTAAGCCTCTGCTTCTGTTCATGAAGAAGGATGATTCTTTGGCTTTTAATTGGTAGAAATAACAGCTCATTGTGCGTCACAACTCCAAATGGCTTGAATGGCTTTTAGAGAAATAATTGGATAACTATGGGCAGGCATTCAGAATATGTAAAAGATGATGTATTTTGTTTCCTATTCATAAGTTTTTCTACAATCCATTTAATCCATCTGTTTTGAGCAGATGTCATGATATGATATGATATTTATGAGGTTTCTTTGTATTTTTTTTACACTGAGTAGGCCTCAGGAATAGCAAACTAAAAGTTTCACTAATATTTTTACCAAAAAGTTTGCTATTCTAAGTATGTAAAGCTTGCTTTTTTTTTTTAATTTGAGTGGGCCTTGGGAATGCCAAACTAAAAGTTTCCCTGACCTTTTTACCAAAAGTTTTATATTCTAAGTAGGTGAACTTTTTCTCTTGTTTTTCCTTAAACATTAATAAAGGTCATATTGCTGCATGCTGAATCAACTATAAATATTTCCTGTGAGTTGGATTTTATTTCCAAAGTTGCTGACCTGACTTCTGTGTGCGACTTTGTATCAGATGACCATCTGGGAGACATCTGTTAAGCTGTAATATCTCCCAGACAGGGAACATATCCTACAGTACAACTGTAAAAAGCTGAAGTAACCTTCCACCTCTATACAAGTGTTCTTTAATAAAGAGCAAACAGTAAATAATAAGACACTGATCAAGTTGCTTGGATTCTGCCCATAACTGTGGATAAGATCCACTTATGAATTTGGTGACCTTGTATTTGATTACAATAAACAATAGCTCAATATTTTTCTTGCATATCTATCTGACTTTCTTATAGCACTATGTCTCCTTATCTTAGAAAAAACTAAAATCATAGTTCATGTTGCAGAGTTGTCTCATTGCTTTCAGCTCTCCCAACAGGCTTTAAGAGATTAATATTTCAGAAAGCGACTATATAGATTTTACCATATATATTCAAATGTGTTTGCTGGTTCTCCAGCTGTATTTTTACAAGTTATATTAGTCTTAGTTAAAAAAAAAATCTATCATAGTGATGCATACACAATATAAGCAAAAAAAAAATCTCAGTGGAGATGGAGGCTCCATATTCATAAATACTGAGTTTCAGAAAACCACCCAGTGATTAAAAGTCTCTGTTAGCTATATTTTTACTTTATGCCAGCACTCTCTGTAGACAAATTCATGCCTTCCCATTATGAATCCATTGATTTGGCTCGTTTTATTCTAGCATTATAGAAGTCATCTAGTTGGAAAACCTGAAAAAGCTTACTACACCTCAGATATTGGAAGGCTTAGAATAAGTTGTATTTTTTAAAGTCAAACAGTAGGTTTCAAATTAAGAAAATGTATATTTCCCTTGAGGATTATATTGGTATAGCATGTCTTATGACATTAGCTAGCTAGTACCAGCTTTATCTTGTTCATTCATACAGCATAATACATGCTTAATCCTTCACCACTGAGAAGAGTAATTCCCAGTGAATATCACTGAACTAGAGTAATTCCCTGGTGTATTATACTGTGAAATAAATCTGTCATTGGCACTTAACGCTCTAGTTCTATGCAACAGCAGGAGTGGACTTGCTAACTACAGATGTTACCATTAAACACATAATTTTAGTTAGTATAATGTGACATGTTTGCTTGGATTACTAAAAAGATATGAAAATGAGTTACAGGAATATTTTTTTAGTAATTGTGCTTCCATATGATTATGTTTAAATAAAAGTAAAGAACTTTGAAATGGTTTGATATATAAAAGTACTTCTTTTATTGCTTACAGCGTACACACTGCAAATTCATTCAATGATGAGAGAAATAAAATAAATTCACAGAAGCCTAATAGTCAGTGAAGTAAAAATGGTGTAATTCCCTATTATTTTATAAAGTGAGAGCTGGTATTACAGAAAATGAGAGAAAAGCAGGAGTCTAGAAAGCGTTATGTCTCATGTTGGTACTATATTACTGGAAAACAGGGGAACAGACATAATTTGATTTCCAACTTCCTAATAATCTTTTCTGCTTCCTGGTTACTACTTAGCTGGAAGTGTGAGGATAAGAGTGCAAACATGATCAACCTTCAGACGCAGCACTGCAATGTCCTGACCGTACACTAGACTGACCACGCTGCAGATCTGCTAGGATTTTCTTAATTCTCTTGGACAGCTGTGCTTTTCGTGATCATTAGATTATGCTAAGCTGTTCTCCTGTACAGTGTCTGGTACAGTCTGTACTTTTATAATTTAATTTTAAAACACTCAGAAAACAGTCTCTTTTCCTGTTCTTTAGCAAAATCATGCTACAGCTAACATGTCACCAGAAGTAAAGTCTGTAATGGTCTTCATCTTGCTTTAATATCGGATTGAATTGCCACTGAACTTTGCTGCTTTTACATCAAAAATAGAATTAAACAGTATTTTCTAGTCCATCCAGGAAAAAAGCTGGTTTTCCCTTCCTTTATGCTGCAGGCATCCAGAAATGACAGGATATTGGGTCTGTGGGCTTGCCTAAACTAATGTCACATCTAAGAGCTGAGGAAGGCATCAGGAAGCAGTTATCTGAGTGAAACCAGACATAACAGATATAATTTTCTAAAATGTAGCATCAGCTAAAAAGTCTGCTAAGAAAGTTGTGTCTTGCTGATGCTTCTCTTTTGCTGACCAGGTACATAGCAACAAAGATCAAAGATGTTTCGGCAATCTGGAAAGAGCTCCTGCAAATAAAGCTCATCCATCAGATTCAATACAGTTTAAGCCAGTTGGCACTGGGACAAGTATCTACACAAGGTACAAGACAGCAGGGAATCAGTGCCTTACAGGTGCAAGACAAGTACACTTATAACAGGTCCAGTGACTTTGTGACAGGCACACTGATTAAGTGTGAGCAAATGCCATGGACCGGTAGCTAAGTCTGGTGCTATCACTAATTTATCTTGCTTATATATGAATGTAAAAATACCCCTGACCTGTAAATTCTAGCCCGTGTATCTTTACTTTCTTATCAGACCCTCTCTTCTCTGGCTTGCTTACCTTGCCAGTTTGTGGTACCATGTCTGAAATCAAGCCATAGTCCTACCATCAGAATGGCACAGAGGTAGAGAACCACTTATGGATTGTGAGACTGAAGCTACTCAGCTTCATCCACTGTCTGTTGAATTATAAAAAGTTCCTTCCCTTAATTTTAATAAATTTTGGAAAAGTTGTATGTATTTTAAATATGCTGAAGCAAGACTTTATTTTACACTATGTTTCTATAGAATCTGTAACAGATAGTTACAGTCTGCAGGTATTGCTTTGAGACAAGCGAACAGCATGATGTAAAGAAAGCTTAAACTTGAGGCTGTCGGTATTGAATATTCACAGTAGAGTGTCCAGTCTAATCCAAAGATCAAGACAGCATGAATACATTGAATAAAACATGGAGGGGGAAGTCCTAAAAAATATATTAGTTTACTGTGAACATTTTTTACAATTTTTTCTAAGGAAATGTTAGCTTATCTTTAATAAATCTACCAATGTGCAGTATGGTTTCTTGTCTCTTTGAAATTAATTAGTTATTGATGAGATATCATATATGCTTAATGGGAATGTTTATGTGTGTATTACTTGTCTTTGGTTCAGAACAGAGCGTGTAATTCCACTCTGTAAAATGATAAAATCTCTGCTTTAATCTTTGCTTTGATGGCTTTTCACCATTTGAGCAAACAGCTGATGGAAAATGAAATTAATTATCTTCTGAGAAGCTCAGTTTAACTGCTAACCCCCCTGACTTTTATCAGTATTTTAATACTGTTTAAATGATTCTCATTAACTCTTATTTAAAACTGTTCTACCATTGAAAATGACTAGTTTGCATGCAAGAAACAGAATATATTCTGATTTCAGAATGTGATTGTTAATGGTAATGCAGATCCAGAAAGACTTCCAGTGAGGATGAATTTGCTGACTGTAGACAGCCAAATTTAATACAAAATTTGTACTTACAGCACAGTTACTGAAACTGGCATAAATCTTGTTTGCCTGATCAAGAGTATTATTTAGGGCTGACTTGTACAGCCAAAGTACTTCTTGAGGTCTTCTTCCAATCTCACAGGAAACACAGCA
Source organism: Aramus guarauna (assembly GCA_013400195.1). Taxonomy (NCBI): domain Eukaryota; kingdom Metazoa; phylum Chordata; class Aves; order Gruiformes; family Aramidae; genus Aramus; species Aramus guarauna. Next base: position 45,422 of record VXBL01003179.1, read on the forward strand.
GTCAGCATCTCTTGGCACTCACGCATTAAATAGTGCTACATGGGGAGGCATATTCCAAATTACTTCCTGAAATAAATGATGTTGATTGACATGCAATTATAACCTGTTATGAAGCAGGTCTAATGATATCGCAGAGCATGTAAGAAAGAACATACTGTGCCCTATTGCAAGACTGGGAAAACTGGCAAAGACAGTAACTGATGGAAGGTCAAAGCATTTCTGATTCATGAAATGCATTGTGTCACCCAGCCTGTGCCAAATTCTAGGTGAGCAGGACCATGTGCTATAACAGCTTCATTGACTTATCCTAGCCCTAAAAGAGATCTGTTGCATCATTTGGGACTCGGCTTTCTGCTTACACTAGGTGCTGGCGCTGGCAGTATATGGCAGCAAGGATTGAAGTCCAAAGGGGAGGAACGCACAGCAAGTAGGGAGAGAAGGCCACAGGGTTGTCCAGTTTTGAGATTTCCTAGTGGCTTTCTCAATTAACAGTACATCTCTGTTCTACTCAGTGTAGAATCCTGCATTATTTGTTTGACTTCACTTATTCATTTAGGTTCATTATCAGTCTGTATCTGTGATATAATCTTTCACAAAGACATGAGTCATGTATATAAATGATTCATGTTCATCCATATTCACAAAGCTCAAAGCTTCTGCAGTTAAAACTGAGCATTAAAGTTTTAAGAGAGAAAAGACATCCTGACATATGTGTAATGATGCATTTAAAACATTAGCATATCTGCAGTCATCTGAGCAGGTGACATAAAGATGTTTATCTTTGCCCATTTTGTTTTGACAAAGAAATAACCATTATTTTCCATTATGAAGTCTTTCACTCCTTTATAGAGAAACATACAGACATATATGTTATCATTTATGTATTCAAACTCCCTCTTATTAAGAGACATCACATATGTATGATAGTGGGAGAACAATCAGTCCTGTCAGGGATAAGTGTAATAGTCTTCATATTTTATGCTATTCAACTCAGTGGAGTAGGACTTTGAGAACAACAGAAAATCATTTTCCTGTCAAAATGACAAAAGAGAAATTAAATTTCTTTACTTAGAGTATTTGGACTGACAAGCTGTCAGAACTGGTTTTCCTGACCCAAAAATGAGAGGCTTATAGACCACAGAATAAGAGAATCATCTTTGAATTTTCTGACCTTGAATGACCTCCTTACCAGTGATTTTTGGTAGTATCATATCATGACATAAACAATTGCATTCATTATAAGAATTTTTTTATTTCTTAGTTTAACATTTCCTAGCAAATTCATTACAGTCCTAATCTTCCTATAATTGGCATGGTTTTTCTCCATCTGATGATATTCATATCAAAGTTGGTAAATTTCCAAGTAATACAGTGTATAGATTTATATAGATAAAATATTCTTATTTTTGGTAAATAAGCTTTCCCTTTCTTCCAGGTACAAGATGTCATCACATTGGAAATATGCTTACAAGTACACATATTTCCACTGAAATACATAGTCTTTATTTTTTATGCCTGAATAACTTTAGGCATTACATGAAAAAGAGGACCAAGGACTTTAGTTATGTAAATAACAAAGACTTGATTTGCATCCAAAACCCTTGTATTTTCCCAGTTTACTTGGCAAAATTACCTCATTAGACAGGAAATTCTAAAGAATGTATTGTTGGGACTTTCTTCAAGTGTTTGTCCGTTTAAGGTATTATGAAAGGCTGATATATAATTTGGAAAAAGTAAATGCAATTTCCAAGTAGCATTTTGGCAAGCTACCAGTGGCATCTATTGGCAAAGCAGAATGTGCAAGAAGGGGGAAAGAAAAGCAAAATACAGAAGGTAAGTTGATGGGTATGTGAGGAGATCACAAGGCAGTTGTGAGCCAACAGCAAGCTTTTATTTTAATTAGGGCTTTGCACACAACAAGATTATGATGCTCATAAAGATTTCGTAATTATTATGTGGAAAAAAGTACTCATTGTGCATATTGGGATATGACTTCTCAGCCCTGAAGTTTCCTCCATAGAGTATAGCAAGTGGAAAGTAAATGTGGAGGAGCACATCAGGATTCTCTGTGTTGCAGTTTGCCTGAAGCCTGTCTAATTGAGGCATACCACCAAGATACGCCAGTCAGAACAAGCAAACAAAAAGCATGACACAACTAGGAGGCTCAGTCCTACTGTTTAGTTACAGACAATTTAGTAAAGCCTGCAGAGGATGTGTAGAATGGAAAACATCTGGGTCCACTGATATATTTAGACTGCTCTGGTGTTATAAAATATCTCAGACTATGAAAACCCCAGGGAATTATGTGAAGAAAGATTCTCGCTAAGGAATAGCTTCCATTATTAAAGGCAGACTTTGGGATCATTATCACCTACATTTATGTATTCATCTTAGGTACTTACATTGGGGGTCTAGCACTCTTTGTAGGCAACAAAATAAAAAGTAACTTTTACAGGACAGGTAAGACTGTCATTTCATAGGGAAAGTAACATCTGAAATGGCATCTAAGCAAGTTCATTAAAAGAAGCTGGTGTGAATATGGCTGATGTTGGGCACATTGGCCGCAGCCAGAAGTCTGCTCAATATAAATATAGGGAGCAATGAATTTCCACAGGATTTCAAAGTAGTCTAATTTAGGACGTGTACATGCATTGCAATACTTAAGGTGCACTAGTCCAGTACGTATAAGGAATATGTAATCCTTACAAAACCTGACAGTCAGGCATGTAACTTTTTTGGGGGGGAGTTAGGCTCTCCCACTTTTTAAAAGTAAAACATCATCAATTCCAACATGTGCTGTAGAGAAGCAAGAGTCTTCAGACAAGGCTGTGCTTATAAACAGCAGATGTTGAGAGCCCGCTGGACACAGGACAATCTTTCTTTATGTTAAGTTTGTGTAGTCCTAAGAATGGAACTGTCTTATGTATTAATATTTTAGTCAATATGAACATTTACTCAAAATAAAGTTGTTACAGAAGAAATAGCAGCTATCACTAACTGTCAGTTATTGCAGTACAGAAAGAAATTACATTTGTCACATGCCATTTCCTCTTTTTGATATTGTTTTTTGACTGTCGATTGTATGAGACCACTGGCCAGGCACAGTAAACGTGACTAAGATTTCTCCGAGATGCTGGATTGGAGAAGTATGGCCAGATGCTGTGAACAAGCTGTTCTGGTGCAGTAAGCTGTGCTGATTCACTGGAACTCTTATCCCCTAAAGGTAGTTTGCAAGACTAACTAAAATCCGTGAAAACCACTGTATAAGTGTCCTGGTTTCAGCTGGGATAGAGTTAATTTTCTTCCTAGTAGCTGGTAGAGTGCTGTGTTTTGGATTTAGTGTGAGAATAATATTGATAACTGACTAATGTTTTAGTTGTTGCTAAGTAGTGCTTACACTAAGTCAAACTGTCACTCCCAACAAGACATGAAATCCCTGCTTATTCTCATAAGTGCCTAACACCAAAGATAATCCATTTAGGTCAGCTCATAAAGTCCTGCATCTGTCACCAGGAGCTGGATCAGGCTCAGTGCCCAGCTAAGGAACTTGATGCAGAGATTAGTAAGAGATATTCTTTAGCCTGTGTCATATTTGTAGTTGTGAGCATAATCTTCTTTTCTGATGGAAAACCAGAAGTCCACTTGCATGGAATTTCAGCAGTCTTAGAGCAAAGCTATGCCCTAGCTTTCCTGTTTTGACAGGCTGGCACTACAGCTCAGTGATGGGCAGTGCTCCAACTTCAATGCTAGTACAGCAGGTTTAAAGGATTGCCACACGTTATAGTAATTTAATGCATGCCCATGCTACTGCCCATGATCAGAAGAGGGAGCAAGGAAATTCTTGTTGCTGTAGTTCTCTTCATGCTCAATTTTGGTTGAACAGCAAGTCACATAGGGTTGCTCCGTTCCTGACAAAATTTAATCTAAGGAGGGAGGACATCAGTTCCTCATTAAAACAATGGGGGTTTTTTAAGTTCTCCTCACAAATTTATCCATTTCTTATGAAGCAGCTCACACTCCTCACCATACCTTATCACTTTGTAAGTGCGATAGCTTCTCAGCCTTGCTTGTCAGAGTGGGAGACCTAAATCCCTGAAAGGTTTGCAGCACTCTTTGAACAAGTGCTCTTGCTGCAAAGACAGAGAAACTGAAGGGGGGGGGGGAACAACAAACCAAACAACCAAAAAACCACAAAAATAACAGTCATTGACTTTACATGACTATAAGAAGTGTTCCACACAGTCTGTGAGAGGAACTGGCTTTCTATCAACCAACAATTCAAACATAACTAATGAAAAATACTTATCAAGCACCACCACTTCGCTTATTGCTGGGCAAATGGGAGGATGCTGTCTGTGTTCCAGGACACTCACAGTCTATAAAAGACAGAACTGTTCCTACCTGTATCACTTTTGCTATTATTTAAGCACCTAACAACAAGAAGATCCAGCTTTTATAAAAGACTAGTGTAAATATGAATTAAATAAGTTTCAGCTCATTTCTAAAAGAATTACATAACCTGAGAGACTTACCTGAAGAAAGTTAATCTTTACTCTTCAGCAGATTTAAGACACTATCTTAGAAATTTTATCAGAGCTTTTGTGAAAAACAGTTTTACTTCAGGTACACAAAAGCACTGACTGGGAAAATAAGTCTTCCTGTATTTTTTTTCTCAGTTCATCAGTTTTCTCAACTGACAGACCTCTTGTTATCACTAGTCTTTGATCATATCTTTCATGTTTTATCCAGGCTCCCACATTCTGCTTTAAATCTGGCTTTAAAAAAACCATAAATCTAGAACAACAGGTCAAGCAGATACATACATTTGACAGAGAAATAAAAAGGACTTGTTTTCTTCAGTATGATGGCAGAGGACAAGTAACCATATCTCCCGAAGGCAGTTTTGTGTATCATCTGAAGACTTACACAGAGAAATGTACAGGTTACTTAATATGCTGGACTTGAAGCAAGCCTATGCTGTTTGACTTGAATCCAAAATAGCCTCATTATTCAAGATATTCTTTGAGTTGACATCTTCATCTGACAACTATGACATATTGTTAGAACAAAATGTGTGATTTTGTAGTAGATGAGTTCTGTAACTCTTTTCACTGCTTATTTACCACTAACAGTCTAATCTATACAACCATTCTACTATATTTATATGCTCTATATTTTTGCTTCAGAATAATTTTTGATCTTTTTAAAAACACTGATTTCTCTTCATTTGCCTCCCCATCTTTTGGGTATTTTCTCTGAGGAGATAACTCTTCTGTCTGCTTAAGCAGTGCATAGCAAACCCATTTGTTCCTGCATGTCCAAAGGGCAAGCCTATAGTCTCTTCTGTGTTCAGGATGTAATTCTACATTTGGGGATAGAGCTCTGTGCTCATCTATACCCTTTTATCCAAACAGTAAAAGTCTTATGGCCTTGATTTGAGCATTGGGAGACCTTGTTTTAGGAGCTTTAGGAGGGATGAATAGGTCCGTATTTGACCTTTTTGCCTTCAGGTGACTGCTAGGTTGGCTATTTTGAAGTTGTATCTTGGCATTTTCACAGGACTGTTCATAGAATTTGAAAACCTAATGAACTGTGCTTGAAAATTTCCTATGTCATTTTTTTATAATTGGTTAGATTAAAATGTAGTTGTATTAATCATTTCACAAGTTGAACTGCTAACTGCAGTTAGATCAAATGATACAAAACTAGTGCCAATCCAGTAAATTAAATTGTCTCACAATGTGCAAACCAAATTCAATCATCCTGTAACATGTAAAGTTTCCCGTTTTATCTGTTTCCACTCTGTGTAACCTATAAAGCTGTATAACAGATTTCTAATGATAATGATAAAAGTACACTAGCAGTTTGGAAGAAAAATGACATGAATTTTATGCACAGCAGCTGTCAGTTAAACATACAATATATAAAGTATGTTGCCAGTCAGTATCTGCTGTGCTTCAGGAGTATTAGTTATACAATGTTTGTTAACCACAGCAAACTAGAAAAGGGTTATACGTTGAAACACAATTGTATTGTGTTTTATTGGTTTTACTTTAGAATCTTAGTTACTCAGCTGATTTACAATGCTGTTATGTATTGACATTGTTTTGTCAATGGATCTGTGCCAATTTAATACTGCCAGAAGATCTGGCTCTACTATATTTATGGTATATTTTTGTCTTTCATCTTTTTCCTTTTAGGAAATACAAACGTCAAGTGCATTCAAGATGTAAAGTTGCAATGAAAATGAAGTACTGCATAAGTACATAATTGCTGAATATGTTCTGGTTTGCTGGTTTTGAATTGGGACTAACTTACACATATACTCCAAGTTATAGCATTATTTTTAATATATTTAGTATATTGGTTTTGTCAAGCCAAGAAGCTCAATCTGTCACAAATAAATTTTGATTAGTCATATCCTGCTAACTGAGATCACAGGAAGTATTCAGATTTCACTAGTTCTTACATATTTTTTAATGACAAACCTATTTGTATGCACTATTAAGGCCTTTTTTGAGAGAGGCAAATTCAAATTTGAGGGTCCCTCAAAGATTACGTATAAGTTACTGTAATGCAAGTATGTTATTGTGAAGTGCTTCTTTTAAGATTGTTAACACCCTGCTGAGTTTAAAATTCCTAAAATTTAGCAGGATCTGGCATATTTTTCAATAAGTATGTTCAAAATTTAATTTTAAAAATTAAATTTCTCGGAATTGCAGCTGATCTTTAGTTTTTAATTTAATTTTATACTTCTATAATCTGCTATAGTTTTAGAAGACATAGGTTAAGTCAGACACAATATATCTAAATACGCTGTATAAACTTGTATGCTACATATACTCAGGTATAGTATTTCTTTATGAAATGTTTTTAGGTGCTGAGAGGACTTAGGACTTACTATTTCACAGTCTTCACTGTGTCTACTGTCCAGATCATCAGCTAGTGTTTCACTGATGTGAGGTCCTTACTATCTTTCCTGTGTAAAATTTTTACTTTAGAGCAAGAGTAGTGGAAAGATACAGTTAATTTATAAATTATTTTCAATTATATGGTAACTTGATTTCATTTAGAAGAAGAAAGATAAAGTAATGATTACACAAGAAACCATACATGAGTGTCTTTACAAGTTGTACATTTATTCAGTGTAGACTAGAGCATGTATGTTGCTTCAGAGTACCCAAACCCAAAGAGGTTCTATTTTTGCTTTAAAAATCAATAAATTTGTTAACTGCAATGCTTGGTATGTAAAAGTTGCCAAGCAGATATTTGCAGATAAAACCAGCCAAAGGAATTCAGAATGACACACAAAGGAAAAAAAGAAAAGAGAAAGAAAAGATGATTCAGCAGAGGAAGAAATGAAAAATAAGTAACAAGGATTAAACAAAAAATACCAGAACACAGTCATCAGACATATTATCATCACATATAGTCAGATCAGAGCCCTTAAACTAATTATGGCTGATTAAATTTGCTATGAATATACATCATTACAATTTCATGAAGTACATAAAAATGCTAACCATATATAAATGTACCTCCAATAATCACTATTTTGAAATTAAGTACAGGGTGGGATAGAAAGACTTGTTTGAATGTACAGAATGCTAATTATGAAAAATGTGTTAGCTAGAGTAACTAAATACAGAAGAGATGAAGAGCAGATCTTACTACTTTTCCCAGCATTAATATGCCAAAATAAATACATCTGTCTTGTTTAAAGTGATGCCAACATTTGTTGACTGTGCTTTCACACTGTGCCAATAATTTCAGACAGCTGACAGTGATAACTGAGACTTCTTTCCTGAGCTCTAATTACCATTTCTACAATCAGCAACCCATAACCACAGTCTAAGTTATTTTTTCTTTACCTTCCATTGCCACACATTGAAGCTCATCTGCTATCTTTTATCCATGCAATCACTTTTGTGAGGTCTGTGTGGAGTGCATCACCATCAGCATAGCATCTATTCAAATCCTTTGCAGCATACTGTCATCTACAGATGTGGAGATTCAGTTATGCACTCTCCTTCAATCATCAATGAAGGCATCAAATAGAATGATATCAGCAGTGATCCATAGAAAACTCCACTGCTGACTATTCTCCATCCTGGCAAGTGACCACTAAACCCTCTCTACCCTTTACCATCTATAAAAGAACCTTCCCCCTTCCTGTGGCAACTTAATTTCCCTAATAACCTTTGCCAGTGAACCTCATCAAAGGCTTTCTGAAAATCAATGTTACATCCACTGGATCTCCTTTGTGCATATGCCTTTGACACTGTCATTGAACGGCAGCAGATTGTTGAGGCAGGATTTTCCCTTACAGAAGGCATGCTGACTTTCCCCAATAGACTATGTTAATCTGTATGTTCACTGGTCCTATTCCTCATAATTAACTTGACACTTCACCAGGGAGAGAACCAGACTCATCTGTCTGTAGTTCTTGTAAACCCTTCAGGAGCCCTTTCTGCAAATGGAAGTTCTACTGGCAGCCTTCCAGTCCTCTGGTGTGGCGTCAGTTTTTAACGACTGGTTATGCACTTTGGGCAGCTGTTCTACAATTTCATATTTGGATTCCTTCAATACTCCCACGTGAGTGCCATTCAGTCCTGGTTATCTAGCAATATCTAACTTAACCTGTTTGCTCAAGTATTATTTACTTCGAAATTATCTTCTGATTGCAACAAAGCTATGGGAATCTCTCCAGCACCTCCAGGAGCAGAGCAACACAAAGACTTCACAGAGATTTTCCCTTATGCCTTTGTCATCCCAGAATGTACCTTAACACCCTTGCCATCAAGACAGGTTTTCTAGATGACCTCCTGCTTTCATGCATTTGAAGTCTTTTACTATTGGTTTGAACATCTTTTGCAAAATGCTTTTCACATAATTTTGTAAGCTATCTTCATCTTGTGTTTACATTTTTTTCTTCTCTTTTAGGTGAGATTTCCATTTTTTAAAATGCCAACATTTTCCTTGCATTAGCCACCTTTAATTTTATATTGATCCATATGTTAAGGGGCAAGTTTGATCCATTTGATAGAATTTTGAGTTGCAGTACATATTTTATCTGGTCTTCTAATGCAATATTTTTAACAGCCTCCAGACTTGAAGAATTTTTGATTTCTGGGCTGCTTTTAGATTTTTTTTGACTAATTACCTCATTTTACGTAGTTCCTTTCTAGTGACTGAATAGCTTTATATGGCTTGCTCTGTCCTGCTACCATGTTAAACATTATTGTGTTTGGCCATTATTACAGACTGGCTCCCACACTGGCACCTCTTAAACTAGGTCCTAGGCACCAACCAAGACCAAATCCAAATAACATCTGTCCTTCATCTTAAGTTTCGTGGGAGGAGAAAAGATTTGCTTTTCAGTTTTCATATGAGCTAGAAATAAGAATCTTATTTTTAAAAAAAAAAAAAGTGACAAATGTTCTCCCTATTATTTAAATAAAGAATATTTTAAAGATTTTCTAAAAAAGTCCTTAATAAATTTGTAGTAAAGTTTATAATTAAAGTTTTTGTTTGAGTAAGGAATATGTGTAAAATGAAGCTGTATTCAGGAATAAGTATTGCTTCTGTTCATTATATAATCAATAATATGCTTTAATATAAGCATTTTCTTTCTGAAACACCAAAACTTCTAAAGTATTTTACAAAGTTGGGTACAAAGTGCAGAAGTGCTGTGTTCTATAACATTATCTCAGAATAGTTTCTCTTTAGACCAAATTATTCCTGCATCTATAACCTGTAATTTAAGTACATTTACAATTAATTTTAAAGAGTCTTATTAAATATTCTACAAAAAGCACAGATCACAATAACACAGCCATATGTCTTTTAAAGCATAGTTTAAAAGATAATGGCACAGAATGTTAAAGACAAGTAAAAGATGTAATGGTGCTTTCAGGACTGATTGTCAAAACAGAAATTCAGGTACCAAATATGCCCACAGAAGCATCAACCTCTTTGATCCATTTAAGGTCTGTTACTCATTTAATCAGCTGCAGACATGTCATTGGAATTTCTGCAATTACTATACTTTATTGTATATTGAGTAAAAAAAAATTTACCATATACTTTTTCTCCTCAAAAAAGAAAGCCAAACTTATACTCATATGCTATTATATTTTTCAAGTGTTACAATTAAAAAATAATTCTTTTATTTAAAATTCAATAAATACGATATGGTAAAGTAATTTAAATAATATATTTATATATATATCATATATATAAGGTATATGTGAGATATATATTACAGATGTTATTTATTTTATTTTAATAAGATACAATAAATTAATGTTAAAAATGACAAGGGTTTGTATCTATATTAAGGTTTACTGCCTTTGATATGTTTAATGGAACAAAATGAACATTTCAGTAAAATACCACCAGCTGTTATCCTACAGATACACTGGGTCAGCTCTACAGAAGATACTGTACTAAATAAAGTGAATAAAAGGAAGGATTAATTTTCCAAATAGAGTCTCAGCTTTCATATGATCTATCATCCACTGAAATAATTTGAAGCACTCATAAGAGTTTCTTTGCATTTTAAAACAGGCCCCAGGCAACCCCCCTTAGTTTCTTTAACTCCACTTACAGAGTCTTTTCTAATGGCAAAAGAGTTAAGAAATGTCTAATAAGAGCAGACTAATTGTTCCATCTTGTTCACTACTTTGTATCCAGCTAATGACAGGTCTGGAAGGAAAAGTAGCAAGAATTAGGTTGTGTAATGCTGTAATACACACTCCTGTTTCTGTGCAAGTGAAGGAATATATTCCTTAAACCCTCAGGACTGACAAATCTTACTATAAGTTTTGTCCTAGCTACTGCTACTGCAAATGTTATCCCTGTTGATCTTGATTTTTAGTTAGCTTTTGCATTTGTCAGAATAGCAGCCTGTGCCAGTCAATTTCATTGTTAATGAGATTAACAGTGGAGCAGAAGGGTTTATTAGCCTTTTTAATCTTTAAAAATTAAAGGCCAGATTCCCTTTCTGGGCTATTAACTACACTGATCATAAGCAAATGCATAGCAAAGGCAACTTTATTTGTTCAGAGACAGAAGCTGAGCTAAAGTAATTCATCATTAGCCAAACTGATATTAATGGAGCCACACTAACTCAAAAACTCAGGATCAAGCTCATAAACTCACATATACATTTCATTTACTGATTTTACTAATCTACCAGGATGTATTGTATTGATGATTGGAGGGTTAATCCCACTTTTCTTGAGTTGACTCCTGAATGAGATGTACATTTGCAAGAGCAAATGTTGCATATAGTTATTTTTTTTAATTTCTGAATGTCTTTGCACTGGGAACTGACAACTTTGACATTTCCTGTGGCTTAAAGAAGGAGCATGTATTTATAGCTCTGTGAGTATGCACAAGATGTATTGTTTCTGTCACAAATTTCTTGCATGAATGTGTACTCTCTATGAGGCTGCAGTAAGACTATTGCTTGATTGATAATGTTTCCTTTTGGCCTTCCCATATATATATTGAATATGTCCATCTTCTTATCAGCACCAGGTGATCTTCCAAAAGAGGCAACTGGAAATGTTTACAATAAAAAGAAATCTTTTCAGTATTCCAGGTTCATATAAGTAGTTCTATTCACTGTTGAGTCTTCAGAAAAAATATGCACACACAATCTCAGAAGTGAGAGAGGAAGCATGATTTCCTTGCACAAGATTCAGCTGAATTAATGGAGAATGAAAGACAAAAATAACATTACATTCTTGAGCTGACTTGGAAGACTCATGTGAATCCAGGGTTGTACAGAAACTGCTCCCATTTACTTTTTTGACACTACAGTTAAAGAGATAGGAAGGCATTGTAGCCACACGTTACTCTTGTAGTGCCTTAATGACATAGTTGAGAAGTGAACTTAAACCTATATTCCTGTGTCAGTTTTACAGTCTTACTATAAGCTTAGTAAGTAATGCTTCCTCATTTAACCTTTCTGGGTTACCTTGTTCTCCTCTGAATATAAAGGGAGCTTAAGGAGGTTAGGATCTGAACACTAAGGGTCTTGTTTATTAATTATTTATTATGTCACTGACAACATTGATTTCATAGTTCCAGGTTGCTTCCTCTGGCAGTTCATGCAAGGCTTGATCTCATTGGGGCAGGTTGTTCTGGCAAAAGCAGCCACACCTCTTCTGTTGTTGTGGTGACAAGCACTCACAAGCATCCCATCCTCCTCAGAATACCTTCATCCAAGTGTTGTATAGGCACAGACTTAAGAGACTTTGCCCTACTGCTGCTGTTTTTGTCTTTATGTAGTTTTTCCAGTGCATTTTCCCCCTTTCCTAGTTATCATCACATTCTCCAGTAAAGTGAGGTCCATTTAGTAAGAGAGAGTACATCTGTCATTAGACCTTGAATTGATAGTGTTGTATGGAGCAAGTTTTCTTTCAAATCCATGCAAAGAGCTTGGGCCATTGGAGGTATTTTCTAACACTTCGAGTCAGCTGCTTCCATGAAAACCAAGAAAACTCATCTTCTATTACAGAAAGTAGATGCAGAATGGCTGAGAGAACAGTCAAAGAGAATTTACTGTGAAATGTGAATGAATAACTTTTCAGATATTTCATTTTTTTTAAAGAAACACTTCCATAAATACTTGACCCCATTCTGGAAAACTAAAAGTAGTCCTGAAAAAGTCATTGTTAGTAATCACCCAAACTCTTTTTTTTTTTTTCCCCCCTTAGTTTCTGTAAAACCAGACTAATTTAACAGATATGAGAAGATTTGCTCTGAATTTGCATGGTAACAACAGAAAGAACTTCCCATCCCTGTGTCCCCACCCCTTTCTTCTCACTGCTAATTTTGGGAATGGGCTCTTTCCTGATATTCTTCTGACAGAGATAATTACTATTCTCTAAAAGATTGTTAGAGTGTGCTAGTAGCATATTTCAGCATGACAATATAAGATGGCAACATGATGAATCAGCCAGTGGCAAATCAAGCCTCAGAATCTGGAAAGGCAAATCTCACTAAAAAGCATCATGACAACGTGTTTTCCAATCAAGAGGTATTCAGCACAGTCATAGCTTAGAAGATATTTGGCAGGGATATCATACCCCCTGAGTCTTCTTTAGGGTATTTTGATATTGATCATATCCACCTGATTTATTCATTTGTCTGTTTCTGCAATGCCATCATTTACTTACCACAGCTCTCTTTTGACACTTAAAATCATATGGGTGAAACAAAGAATCCATTTTAAATATCTTTTGTATGAAATCAAATACAGTGTCAGATGAGACAGCAGTAACAATGCCTTCCAAATAAACAGTAATTGCACAGCATCATCTCTAATGTTTTTTTTTGTCTGGGCTTACTTCAAGCATCAACTAATTCAGCTGCATCAGAAACAAAAGAAACACTGTTTTAAATTGTTATCTCCCCTTTATGAAGGAGGAAGAAACCAGGCATGTGAAATATTTTTAAAGTTTAGAATATTTTTAAAAATATCAGAAAAGCAAAGATGACATCTTTCTCTAGGCTTGGAAGTTATTTTGAGGCTTTAAACAGTTTTGCAGTTATGAAACTAAACATCTGTCTCGAAACTAAACCCCACGTTACAAAAGCGCGATAATCTTTTCTATTGGGCAAATGCCATTTCCTCTTTTGAGTTAAAAAAGGGCCGTGACATTCAAACGTGTAGCCATTAGAGGTCACTGTTAACAGGGAAATGCAAGACCTCTCGGGAGTGAAGGGAGAAGGGGGATACGGGGGATGCGGGGCCGCCGGGCTGGGGCTGCCCTGGGGTCTGCCGCGGGGTGAGTCCCTTCGCTGCGGGCGGCTGGGCCGGTTCCCCCAAGCGCCCGCGCTGCCGGCGCTCGCAGGGCTCGGGGCTCAGAGCCACCTCCACCCACAGTGCTATTAACTTGTTAGGTGGGAGATGGTTTTAATATAAATAGGAAAAAAAAAAAAAAAAAAGGAATTTACTCCCACTACTTTGTTTGGATTAATCCTTTGACTGTACTCTCAAACGCTGCCTTTGTGATTATCTGAGCAAATTGACACAGGCAAGGGTGCAGGAAGGATGAGTTCCTGTAGGTTTGTATTGTTTATTCTTCTACTTTCTCATATTTAAAATTTGAATCTGCAATTTTGGAGGATTTTAACTTTGCAAGAGTCAGTCGGTTGCTATTCTCTATGTAAATTTGCACAGCTCATGCAATCCATGAGGTTAGGAATATCACTACTTTGAAAGAACAAAAAAAGTGGGGAGGGGAGGGGAGGGGAGAGGAGAGAGGAAAAAAAGCAATTGGAGACTGAAGCAACAAAGAACTCATCTCGAGGACCTAATGCAGCTGAAGAGGAGGTAGCGGGAACCTCCTTTACCATTAACATTACTAAACTATTTTAACACTAAAGGCAATCTGTCATTTTGAGTAAATTCTCTTCTGCTTCTATAAACACAGCCGTAATCAATTAAAGACCTACTTGTGAAGGAGCTATTGTGTGCAGTTCCATTCAGACACTGCTGAGTTGTCTTTTAGACAGCCTGTGGGGAAACACTGGTAAGGTGATGGGAAAGTTCAAAGTGCCTAACTTTTCATTGTGGATTTTGTTATTGAGACTTTTTTCTCTCTCTTTTTTTCCATATTGCTTATCATAGCCAGGGTGAAAAATGGGTGATACCTCCCTATCCATTTATTTATAACATGTTCTGCTTGGGAGGCTGTGCAAAGATTTTAAATGATTCTCTAATGTAATTCCTTGGGGGACTTATGCATGGCAGCAAATCAATTACTAATTTGAAAGTACCAAAAGAACAAACAAACCCTGTAGAAACTATACATACATATATATACATACTTATAATTGTGCACATGGGCTCAGTTCCTAAAACATTAGACACCAGCCCAATGCTTTTTTTTTGCAGTGAAATATAACCTGATTTTCAGTAGAGTGAAGATGATAATCAATTTCTGTCTGACACAAGCCCTTCCAAAAGTCAGAGTCCAATTTCATATTGAAAGAAACAGTCGACTAGATCATTCCAATGACTCAAAGCCATTTATTTTTTTATTATCTTTCTATTGCACTTGATCACCTGTGCCTTCAGAGTCCTTGAATGTTACCAATCTTTGCTTAAGCAATCAAAATAAACAAGGAAACTTGAACTTAAGTCTGGTTATTTTATTCTATTTCATTTTTCTCAATGAAGGAAATGGGAATGTTAAACAGAAAAGGAGGTATAAGGAGACCAAATTCTTGCTCTTCTTTTATTACCCTTTTTTTCCCTGAACATTGGCATGGATTTTAGGGACATGAATGAGGACAGAAATACTGAAATACAAATGGAGTTAAAAAATTTCCCCATTTCTTTGTGTTTGCATTAAAAATAAATGTAATGAAATTTTAAGAATAGGCCGTATTAAAAAAAAAAAAAAAAAAAAAAGAAGAAGTTTAGAGGGATTTGTGGAAAAAANGAGTAGAGATTTAGAGAGATTTGTGGAAAGAAAATAAAAGAACAGGCAGATGTAGAATCTGGATTTCATTGGACTTTCTGATGTGTTTACTTTTGGATCCACTGTCAATCTTCACTGCAGTCAGGTAGGGGTGAGAGTCTCACAGAAAAGTATATTTGTATCACTCTCTGGAAATTCATAAACACACTGCCTGAGGACTCAAGAATGACGGTACCTTTTTCCAAGGAAAGTCACTTAGAGTTATCATTAGGCCAAGCAGACTTTTGGCATGGTGTAAATTATTTTGAAGGGATGGTGAAAAAAAGAAGGAAAGTGTGAAGATCATAAAGAAATTATCTTTCTTAAAAATGTAGTGACATATCACAGATGATGACAAATGAACTTCTCTTATAGTGCCTTAGCATCTACCGATTAAAAGGAAAATGAACAGTAGCTTTTTCTAGGGCACTCAGGGCAGACTGAAACCTGGTCATGGGCTATACTAATGCTAGCCAGCAAACTTTCTAAACTTCATTTTTCTTTGAATGACAGCTTTTTGGAAGTTATACAGGAGAGCCTTGGTGTATATACCAGGCACTTTGTAGACGAGTCAGGACACCTTAACTAAATCCATTCATTACCCTGTTCCCATTGGGACAGGCAAAAGCTGCCAATTTGATGTTGGTAACGTGGATGCTGCATTAGGGAATTGGCTAAGCCTGCCAGAATTCATTCCTGAACTTTAGCAGCCACAAAAGAGTATTTCTCTGTCGTCTGTAATTGATTCAGAGCCAGGTCCCAAAAGGACAAGCTTCCTTTTGTGTGCCATCTATACCAGGGTCTAAGGACACACAGTGCTACAACTTTTTTTTTTTTTTTTTTTTTTTTTTTAGCTAGATCACAGGAAACATCTCTAAAAAGAAAAGAAATAAAATCCAAAATGTCATAAATTATACTCCTGAGCTTTCTAAGATATATTCTTTATAGCTTTATTATTACATTCTAGCCCATACCTTCAGAAAACAGTCACAGTCAGTTTAATATAATCTGAGTATTTAATGTCAATAGAGTGTTACCATTTGGAGATTAAATGAGGTCTGAAACCAAAACAGAGAAGAAATGTATCTGTACAAAAAATAAAATTTCTAGCGTTTCAGCTCACTGAGCACAGTACTTATTATCATCAGTTCAAATTCAGGTCAGATTCCTCCTTCCTTTGAAAAACAGGTTGAAAAACCCTTTGAAGACTTCTCCCATCTTCCCTTACCCATCTGGTTACAAGTTTACTAATATTATTCATCATTACTTTGTGTTTCATATTTGCATGTTCTGCATCTACTGTGCAATGCATTAAAGATTTCATGACACTAGATCAAATACTCCTAATAAAGATTCTGAAAAGTTACACACCTTATTAGCATCATCAGTTCATCCTGGCAACATTCTCAACTCATTCTGTAGAAAATATCCCAGAAATTTAACAAGTATGACTCTTAGATAGTAAAACCATTGACCAGTCCTAGTATATACTTGTAAAAGTGGTTTGCCTATGTGCTTGTGTTTCAAATGGTTTTAAAAATACCAGAGTATTCTTACAGCTTCTATTCCCAGTTTTCACTGTAGAAATGACTTTTAATTTGTTGAAGCAGACATCCTCTGTCTAAACTTGAATACATTTGCTGTATCTTTTCCTAGTATTCTATTAGAAATGTTTTTCAAAATGCTCATGAAACCTACAGACTTATTCACATGAAAGCATGCAAGTGCAATAAATGGTTAGGATAGAGCCAAGAACAGAGACATCTGTGTGTGGAGCGCTAATCATAGTTCAAACCAATGGTTTTAGTGGTGAAGCCTTTTTTCTTCCCACCCACTCAGCAGAGGTAAGAAAAAGAACCCAGAAAGGGTGAGGCCCAGTGACTATAAATGTTCAGATGTTTAATGAATGTGCCATAGCTTCCACCTACTAACTGCAAGGCCTTCTCAAGCAGACTCCAAATTCCTGCTGAAATGAAGACTTTCTTTCCTGGACTAAGCCTGGCATTCCTGGGAAACAATGGCCCTTTTCAAGTCCTCTCTGAAATTTCACAGGTGAAGGGAACAGGGCAGTCATTTGATCCCATCCACAAGGACCCTGTTAGCATTTTAAAAAGTGAAGACAGGGTCTATCATGGAAGCACTGGCAAAACTGGTTAGTGACAGAAAAAGGCAACCTAGACTCACAGCTGAGGAGACCCCTGTGAGGCATAAATCAGTTTGTCTTTTCCCCCATGCTACAAGTCCTTTCTCAAATTTTTTCAAGCGTGGGCTATACAGCCCACAGAGCTCAGAAGACAGGTCTCTAAGTTGTATCACATGCTTTGGAGCAGCGGCTTGTATGCTTCCTTTAGGCAGAACTTCACTTTGAGAAAGTACAAATTAACGGAAGCCATTGCTGGGATGTAGTATTGTGTGCGGACAACAATTAAAAGCGATACATGAATTCAGGCTTTTGAAATGCTCTGTAGTGGCCTTATTTCAGAAAGACAAGCATATCACAGTAATTACAGTTGATTGGTTATAACAACATTATCAATTTCATTAGAAAACATTCAGAAGTATATTCAGAAAAGTTAGGAATGGGATGCTACGAGTGCTACCTGTGCATTGATAACACAGTGCACTCAGAGCATAAAAAGATGGGATTTGCAGATCCCCCTTTACTCCAAACATCCAAATACAATATTATGAAGGGACACAAGGGCTCTCAGTTCTGTGAAAAGAAATGCGGAATGACAGAAGCCTCCCAGATGATTTGAAAGATAGGAGGTAAATATTCAGAATTAGCAGTTCTTAAGCTGCAATGTGTCACCAGTTCATGTAATAGGAGATTATTTTCTTCCCATAGTTTAAAAACAAAACAAACAAACAAAAAACCACACCTAACTCATTCATTTAGTAACTGTTATACTGAGAAGTATTCTGCCTCTAACATTTAGAGAACTTCTACACTCTGCCTACAGCATGTTATAGGGAATATTAAGCTTATTGATCTTTTTTAGGAGAACTTAAAGGTTACTTGAATACTGAAGCTCATTAAAGAGTTCCAATTTGAACTACCTTCTGAGAGCAAACCTGGGTGGATTAACCAGGTCATTTGATAAGCAAAAGTACCAGCAAGGGGGCAATATACATGCTGTGGAGACAAGCTAAATAATGACTGACTAGTAAGACTAAGTAATATTTCATACATGCCTCTGACCTAACTCATCCAGGCAGGGGAAAGTTGCCTTGGTTTTATTCAATGTTTATTTTGAAACAGCTATTTCCTAATATTACAAGGTGAAACTTGTTTCAGTGTTTCCTTCACTTTCTGTCTTTGTACCATATTGAAGACTAGTATTTCATTGCTTTTCTTCCATAAAAAATACAACTTACTGCCAGGGAACAGATTCTTGTTCAACATTTTTTGTGAGAATCAATGAACAAACCCATTTTCTTAAGTGTAAAGAAAAGTGAAAAACAATTAGCTTAACTAAAAGCCATTTTAACACTACAGCCAACCTGCATTTCCCTCTTGAGTCCAAATTTTGCTCTTGAACAAAATGAAGGTCTACCTCTTCATTTTTCTGTTCCATGTCCCCTTTTCTCCTCTGGAAAAAGTAAAGTTCATAGGTAAGGCAATCAAGGAATAGTTAACAAGAAAATTTGAGGCAGTTCATGTGACTAAGAAGAGAAGCCATTACCTTGCGTAACCTGTAGGAATTAGGAGCAGTTTTGTACGTAACATGTGGAGGATATTTTTCCATTTTAAGTTCATTGTGGTTTTACAACATAACTATTTATAGCCATTTCACTGAGATGCTTAAGCCAAAGTGGACTGTGAGAAGAATTTCTGAAGGGAACGCAAAATTTCTGTAACTTACTCTTTCCTATTTCCGTCCTTCATTTCCTCTTCTCTTACAGCATAATTGCATATGGCCTTTCTTGATTCTTCTAGGCAAAATCACTGGGGCAGAGATGTTCATTGGTGGTCATTGCTATGTAAAGAATATACTTTTCAGAAACATGGGATGGGCATACTGCCTTACCTCAGGCCCAATAGTACAGGTTAGAATATTGCTAGGCCTACACTGCAAATTCCCAGCAGTTAGCTTTGCTGTTGTGAGCGTACCAGCAACATCATCAGTGGTGCTTATGTTACTGACGCTGAATACCTGGACAACTATTACATTTGGTCTTCCTTAAGCTCTTCCAAGCATGCTTTGACATTACTGGAAAAATCTAGCTTCCT
Organism: Aramus guarauna; assembly: GCA_013400195.1. NCBI lineage: Eukaryota > Metazoa > Chordata > Aves > Gruiformes > Aramidae > Aramus > Aramus guarauna. The sequence continues at coordinate 65,138 of VXBL01003179.1, forward strand.
GCCTAATTTCTCAGACACCAAAAAGCTGAAAATCACACTACATCTTTCTTTGCCCATTATTGACTGCCAGCTCCACATCATTAGGCTTAGCAGCAGCATACGCAGAAGGAAGCCCCAAGAGAGACAGTCAGTGTGGGCAGAGAGAAGCATGGAGGAAAGCTGCCAAGGAATTGTTTCTTGGGTGAACAGGGAACAAAGGAGCTCTGGAATGTGCTCACAGGACTTGTGCTGAGGTGCTTTCCAAAGAAAGTGGGTCAGTCATGCCACCCTCACAAAGACTGGTACAGTCTCCTGCAGGGAGATTGTTTTACACTGGCGCTCCACCCATACTGGCAGAGAAACAGGGCTTGTTGGCACAGGGAAGGACTAGTTGGTGGTCAGCTCTCCTTGGGGCAAGTCTGACTGAAAAGACTGGAAGCACTTGCAGAGGTATGTGAGGCAAAGAATGGTGCTAGAATACTTTTTTTTCTTATAGAATTTAATTTAATAACTACGATGTTGGGTAACACAAAGGGCTTTAGAATGACCTCAGTAGCTCTTTTGGCAGCCTTGGTCTTGCTTTACCACAAGTAATCCTCAAGATCTTCCCAGCATTGCCACACCTTGGAGTTCCCTTTCAGTTTTTATGCAAGTGTCCCTTTCAGTACTGAGTTTGAACCACTGATGGCTTGTGACTCTGAAGAAAGCAGAAGGACTACAACCTTGCTATTTGGGGTATCATTAGTCCCATTCAGTTCCTTTATTTGTATGTGTGGAAGTTGGTTTTTGCTTGTTTACTGGAAGTCTGTTTCACCACACTGCTGTTTGAGTTGGCAGCATTATACTTTTTATTAGAAAAACATAGGTCCAGAAACTGATGAAACAGAAATAGAAGGTTCACTGTAATCTACTCCTTTCAAGGAAAACAAACATTGCAGGATGTTTTAAAAAATCCCATGATATATCTTCCTGATTAGCAGCTAAAATCTAAATGGTTCCTTCTTACAGGCAAGACTAACCAGAAAGATTATGCTGAGCTTTGCTTAAAAGAACCTTTTTATCTCTATATTTTTATTGTTTTCACAAGTTTCCGCTACTTCAGAAGCTTGTAATTGATTATATATCTTGCTTTAATGCTATGTATTTCTGTAAGGCTCATCAATTAGAGAATGAAAACCTCAGGATTTTAGAAAGCAGCTTACTGCAAGCAGGTTTCCTTTTCTTTTTCCTTCCTTTAAAGCAATGGAAAAGAGTTGGGGTGCGAGGGGTCTCCTTAAAAGAAGGAAAAAGAGTTTTAAACACTGAAAAGGCTATCTTCATGGTTTGTAGGAATTACAACTAGGAAGAGTAACAAATATCATTGATGATATCAGCACTAACTTTGACGGAATGTACTGTGTATTACTGTTGAAACACACAACGCTTGTCTGTTAGCAGCTGCTTTCATAATTTGGATATTTTCCTTCATTGGGCTACCCAAAAGCTGCTATTCTCACTTTTGAGTGCCAACCACTGGAGATGGGCTAAATTTGTAGTACCCATTACCTGTAAAGAGTACCAAAATAGCCACATGAAACCTGACCCACACAGAACCTCAAAATGCCAAGGCTGAGTGTTTGCTGCTCAGACCTGAAATGTGCCCTCTCTTCCCCACCTTCCGCCCCAGCTCTCCCCAACTCTTGGAGGAGTAAATAGGGCCATTCATACAACAGAGACAGAGAAAGAATTTTGAAAGTTATAAAAAACCTCCCAGTTTGTAATGATACCTCCTACAGTGCTAACCACCATGCTAATGATGAAAACGCTACACTCTGCATGTGCAAACTGGCATCCTTTTTACTGTGTATTACTTTTTATCCTTCCATGAGGCTTAAAAGCAGTGGTATAACTCCCATTGGATCTACTTGCCATTAGATTTCTCCAATTATGTTTTAGAGCCTAAACATACAGAGGCATTTTTTAAACATAGTACTATATATTCCATCAGTACACTGCACTTTAATTGTCCCTGTCTCTTTGCCTTTGTGTATTATTTAATATGTTACTCTAAAAGCTCTTTGGATCATGGGATAGTGTCTGTACATACACACTGTGCATGTGTATGTAGGCAGAGCTAGGCTTAATGTGAACATTAAAAATTTTAATAACACTGCCCTGCAGAAGTGTCTAGTCTGAGATTATATCAACTAAAGCCCATTATTCAACTCGCATGTGGGTTTCTTGGGGCCCTAAGCAAACAGAAGAGGGTTCTGCTCTCTTCCCACTGAGATGCTTTAGAGCTTAAAATACCATTCTATTTTTTTCCCTTACTTTTCCTCTCCCCATTCTTTCCCTCCTTTCTTCATTGGAAGTCATGCAAAGAAATCAGTGCTGATGACAGGGCAGGGAGCACAGTGATTATGGTCCTATTAATATTTACCAATTTTGCCGGATATCTTCAGGTCTTACAGAACTGGATTCTAGATGATCTGTAGCAGAAAACACAGGATTTGAGGTTTTATTTCTGAGTCATTAGCAAGAATAATTGCTATGGATCAGAAAATATTTTTGGGGGCAAGTAATATTAGTACCCTCCTCAGCAGATTCTATAATTGTAACCCCACAGGGTAGTGGGTAGGAGAGGTAAGAAAATGTATGGCATCTCCCTGAGTGAGTGCTAAATGAATCAAGTGAAGTGCTCATTAGCGTGGAAGGGAGAAGAAGGGAAGGGTAATACTTCCCTCCTGCTCAGCATAGAACCAGGATAGGCGTTATCTAGCACATATAGGTTTGCTTTTAATGACATCATTTCATCAGCAGTGAGTATTTTTGCTCTGTTGACTAATTCCCATTCAGATTTGCAGTGCTACCTAACTAGTGGATTCCTGTCTCATAGGTCAGGGTTAGACATGAAGCCTTGCAAAAACAACCCCCTCAGAAAACAACAAAATGGAAAGAAAAGAAGGGGAAAAAAAGCATTTGTTAATCCTGAGCTGTTGGTAAGCTAAGGAAATCTGTTAGAGGATGTACATTGCTCTTATACCCTGCCCAGACAATACGCCTAGAAAGAACTAGCAGGATGCAGCTGATCCACAGAGCAATTTTCCTCAGTTCCAAGCAAGTAACATCAGACTAAAATCCTCTTATCGCTCTGCAGCAATGAAATCAATTGATTCAGCGGTTGTTTATGTAAGAAGTAAACCAGTCTCACTTTATTAGAAAAGCCCAAGGACATTTTGACTGAACTTCATTCTTTGTCAACAGCTGAAACTGCCTCATCATTAGTTAAGCATTGGAGCCTCTCTATTTTCAAAATAGCAAGTATAAAATTCAATTATAATGAAACTACAAGGAAAGTTGTATTATCGTCTGAGAAAATAACAATTTAGACTTCTTATTCTACCATTAATCATGTTTTTAGTAGGAATATACTGGTAATGGCTTAGCAAATGATGTTCAAATACTACATTTCTTGCTAGCCTCACAGAACAAGTGGTACATTTTCCAAAGAATGACAATAGTATATTATTGTACAGTATTAATGGGATCTCACATTATGAGCAGTCCAGCACTGAATTATAGAGATCTGTAATTTCCATCATACTAATAGTCAAATATAATCCAAACATAAATAATTTTGTTTGTTGAAAACAAATAAGTAATACTTTGTTAAAGCTAAAGTCTTTTAAGATTGAACAGTAAAGAATTAAGAAACATGCAAAAATATTTTAATTGCTATAGAAAGCATCTCCTTAATTTATGTTTTGCAGAATAGAAGTAATTCCACATAAGTTAGCAGAGTTATACCTAATTCAAATTTGTGCAAAGTCATTATACAAGTCATATGTTATGGAGTTTCTAATCTGTCTCTTTAAATAAATTTATCATGTGGGTTAAATGGAGTCCACGTAGCATCCCAGATTAATAATTTTGGAGTGTGAAGATTCATTAAAGAGTGATAAATATTCACAGAACATTTTTTTTATCTAATGTTCTCATTTAAATTTATGGTTAAATAATAATTCTGTACTGCAATAAGGTTTTCTGATGCTTTAGTAGGATAATGGGGAGGGCAATTGTTTTTGATCTTCTGAAAATGAAGCAAAATGTAATTAGAATGTTCAAATAAGGATTTTTCTATGTAGTCTATTTGCTTCCTGAGTTTTCTATAATTATCATTCTTTTCATGGAATTTCAACTATGTTTTATATGACACAGGATGTGAAATTTAGGACATCAGCTATGAATGAACAATTAACACTGCTCTTGACTAATTATTATGTTAATGCTATATTAGAAGGTTGCTGTAATTATCTAGTGATGAATAACACATTTTAAAGGGAACATTGTGTTTAGGGGTGGACATGTAGTGCGATTCTGGAATGTATCTTCCGACATTCTACAGGTCAGGAATGCAAAATAAGGCTTGGAGTTTCTTCTGACTCACATCAGTCATATTTTGATTACATTATCTCTCAACGTGCATCATCTGTATTAATGAATGATGGTAACTGATTTCCAATGATGTATATACAAAGCAAGTTTTTAGAAAAATCCCAACCCAAAATTTTCTATGTCATTGGGCCCTTCTTTTGACTCAAGTCAATGTCAGTTCATATAGGATGGATTACATACACTACCAGATAATTCCAACTATGACAGTGTAAAGAACTGAATATACTAGTGCACAGCAAGTAAAAACTGAAGCGACGCATACCTTTTAACAAAAAGGAAAGAGAGAGGCTTCAACATAACATATTTGAAAGAAAACACATCATCATTCTAACCTTATGACCACATTTATGTCCACTGTCACTGGTAAAAAACTGTAATTACTCTATTGAAAACATGCTGTAGTTCAGTAGAATTGAACTAAGCAGCTACTGTGGAACTGAATTGGAAACAGCATAATACTCCTTTATTGCTATTTTCCTATGTTATTCATTTAACTATCTTATGTTGTTCTCTGGAAGAGGTATTTATGCATCCCTCTCACTTTTGTACCTCAGAAAACATGATATTTTATTCTTAAAGTAATGGGATTTTTCAGATCATACTTTGGCATCACCTTAAGAGCTGCTGAAAACTGCAGAAGAACATATGTCTAAAAGCTTTATCTCATTCACTTTGAAAATTCACTGAGGCAATAATGTCCAACTTACAAAATGAAAAATAAGAGTGGGCAAAGGGAGGTAATTGGAAGTCTGTTTGACCTCTGAAACAAGTGGGATTGTTGGCTCAAATCCACTGAAGTATTAAATTAAGCAACAAATACCAGGCAATAGGTTTTAATTGAGTGAAGACTACAGGAATTTGGGTAGCCTGCTATTCATTCCCTTTCTCTCCTCTTCTTTATAGGTGTCTAGCAGCCTCCCATCCCAGGAGGGGAAGCTAAACCCTACTTTTCTAGAACTGTAGCATGATTCCTCTAGCCTACCCACATCTTGCAAAACCCCTTCAGGCTTTCTCGAAGATCTACTGAAATGGGAAATTAAATAAGGTTCTCTAGATTCACTCTCCTCCAAACTTGTAGGGAAAAATAGAGCAAATACCCTGGAAGTATTAATTTATGATGTCTCCCATTCACTATGGAATTCTCTTTAGGGAGCACTTTGCGGGCAGGCCAAGTTGGAGAAGAATTTAGACTCCTTTTCCTTCATCAAGTTCACAGCTGGAGTTTTAGAGGATTCTGTGATAACACTGCAGCAAAGCTACACCAAGTTCTGATACTTGGGAGTCAGGAGTGTTGCTCGACATAGATGGGATCAGAAAACTCTCTTAAAATACATTTTAAAATGCCATAGGCTCCCTTCCACCTTCACCTCTCCTCCACTTAATTCAGTTTATGAAAGTCATAGGCCTAAATTAAAGAAAACACAGATTTCACTATCCAGTGTAGTAAATGGCTTAATTGAGCAAAAGCCTTACTTTTATTCTCACAGTGCTGTGAATGCAAGGCTGATGATCTACTTGTCTCTGCCCAAAGCGGGGAGATGGAAATGCAACTTCACTAACAGAGATAGTAAGCTGTAACTCAGCCTTGTAGATTCACCTATTTTTACTGTTAGGATTAAAAAGTGAAATTGGCACAGTTCTTTAAGTAAACTTACCAGAGAAAAAGCTACCAAGATTTCAGAGAACATCATGGTAAAAAGGAATGTCTAAAAGGAAAGCAGTTTATCAGAAGTAGTTGTAGAGTAGAAGACACTGCATGGACCTTTTCCCTCTGTGCTCTGGGTCTGTATGGGAATGGTACAGATGCCTGATCCAAAGCTCACTTTGATGTGGCCAGTTGAAAGATTCCAGTTCATTTCAAGAAGCATTTTTGAAGAAGCCTCAATAATTGTTAAAAATCTCTAATGTCTGCTGAGTTGTTTTCAGTCTGCTTCCTAGCTGAAAGATAGACACATCACATAAACCTTGATCTGAGTGCTCGTTAAGTTACTTCTGTTGTAATTTCCATGCCTTGCCAATCTTTTTTATTTTAAAAACTGAGCAAACCTCTTTCTCTCAATTTGTAATAATTCCAGATAAATATTGAAACAAACACCATATAGATAAGGCCTGCCCTTCTATCCAAAGAATATGTGGGGGCATGCTGTGGGTGTCACTCTTCATCTGTGAACTCTCCAAATTATTTTTCTAAATAAATTTGTCATTATTTAAATTCAAGGGTAAAAATACAGCAACACTAAAAGGCTTCAACAAAAGTTCATTTGTACAGCTTACTAGCCCACTATACCTTTGTAAAGGCTATATGTATTTGTAAACCATAAATACTGGAAGAGAATATATATTATTGGGTTTCAGAACAGAAATGAAAATAGATTGATATAAGGTCCTTGTATTCTGTCTTCAGCTATGTCTGTTTTGATTTTCCTCTTTATAAGGAAAATCTTATCCTTTTAAGATAACACACATTTGTCAGTGCACATGCACACACATGCATAAACACACACAACGTGAGTGGATACTGAATAAACACCCCTATAGAGAGGGAGTACAATATTTCAGTGACTGTAGAATGAAGCCCAATTTTATTGGCAGACTTCAATGACGCTAGACAATAAAACATTTGTAAGTTTTGCTGCAGACAGTCTGGCTGGCAGTTTCAGCAGCACTAATTTATTGTGAATAAATAATTTCCTGGAACCTCTGAGGAGTCATTTTAATTCTCTGAAAAAAATAAAAATCTGGCACACCATTAAATTTGTTTTCCGTTGTTTTCCACCAAAAATACTTTAAAATGAAAGAATAAAAAAACCCGACCTTGATTTCAAAGATGGTACTTTGTAAAGGTCAAATCTCCAAGTTTCACACTGGTTTTACACATGAATAATTTGTGTTTACTTCATCTTTATATTTAAAGGCATGCCAAATACCATCTGTTTGCACTTTCTTTTTTGTGTGTTATTTCTCAGTTCCAGGCAGAGAAGCTGTCCAGGTTAAAGAACTCCCATATTGCTGCAGAGTATATTTAGACTCTGTTTGTGTTTCTATCCTACCGTAAATTGATTATTACTTGTAGCATGATGGTGATCAGACCATTTTCAAAGGCAGTGCATTCTTGAAGTAGAAACAGAAATTCAAAAAGGCAGTGTAAAAACCAACTTCAGAATATGTTAGAAGCCAACTGTAAAAATATAGACAGAGTCAATTAGTTGATTCAGTTTTGCTGCCATCAGCAAAAAAAGCCCAACCCCCAAAAAAACCCAAACTTTAGTTTCCACAGTTGCTGAGTACATTTTTTCCATGAGGCACCTCACAGTTCCTGCCAGTGGACTAATATATAAGTACCTATTGCACTTTTATTCAATTCTTATTACCTTGATGTATCAAAAAAATTCCAAATAAGAAACTGAACCAATAAAAGGGATAAACTTTTACCACCAGTAACATCACTTAGATATCTAATATCATTCCAAGAGGCTGCGCCACTTTTAGTTTTGTTGATACTCAGCATAAATAATCTCCATACAATCCACAGAAATGTAATAAAGCTAAAATCTCTACTGGTAACAGGGAATTATAATGGAAAACATTGGGCAATTTTAATTGTAGGTGCCAGAGCCAGGACACCTGTATTGTCCAAAATGTTTTCTATAGACTAGTACCACTGTGAGGAAACAACCTGTAAAAACTGCAAAGTAAATTTGAGAAGCAGAAAAAGGCTACACATACACTTTGTGTAACTGGATAGCATCAAAAAGTTAAATCCATATTTGAACACTAGTTCAAAGAAAGAGCAGACCCTTTTTTTGTAGAGAAGTTGCGTGGCCCTCTGTTCCCATATCGTCACTATTTCCTATTTGTTGCCTGTCTTTATAGTAAACTATTTCCTAGTTCAATGCTCAGCCATGGTGAAAGCCTTCAACATATTTGGATGAAAATGGATAAGAGTAACAGGCTTTTTGCCTGTGCCGTAGTGGGCAGCAATATACCTGCCATTAGCTACTGCCACATCTATTTCTTTCAGTTGGCATTAGGAGTACTCATAATCCAAATATTAATACCAATGACCAACACCCTTTACAGATAAACAAGGATTCCAGGTAATTTTGTGGTATCTGAACTACTTCCAGTTCATGAAACACTATGATGTTCAGATGCGCAGTTTGTGAATCCAATCCATCACAGATAGTTAATTTTCCTGAAATAGTATAAAATTTGGTACTAGTTAACTTTGTCAGTTTGTGGGTCATCATTTTTATGTTTTATAGCATCATGCAAAAAACTGCACATAGTGCAAGTTGTACAAATACATCAACAGGACCAAGTAAAGCTTTGTGCTGATAAATTCAGAAGTCAGTCTTGTAATACAGTACTTTGGCATTATGCTGATTCCAGTTCTAGATACTTTACAGTCAATGACCATTAACTTGATATTAACTTCATTTTCAATATTATTTACATAGTAAGCTTGTAGGACACTCATATTTCTACTAGGTTACAATTTCTAATTTACTGTACTTAAGTCCAAGCAAATGCCATAGTTACTCAAATGAGTTCCCAGGACAGCCAGAGTCTGGAAGCGAAATTTCCTCTCCCCATCCTTGAAGTGATCACCTCAAAAAACACCAGAGTAGCCTTTTTCTGTTATAACAGCTTTCAGAGTTAGTCAGATGTTTGTAAAAGAAAGTTGGTACTCAGAATTTACCCTCACATTTGACCTGTCCCTATTAGCATCTTCCTTTGCTTCACCCCAAATTCACGTATCTAAGGATGTATGGCCTTTGTAGCACTGCTGCAAAACTATAGAAGATCTTCTGGTCCATAGATCATTCTATCAAAATATTTTCTTTTTGTCATAATGTCTTTTGTCTCAGGTTAGTGTCCCTATTCATTTACATCTAAGATTTTAAGTTTAGACAAGTTCTTTGGGATTGAGAGTTGTTCAATCATGGAACAATAACAAAGTTTTGGTGCCTTTTCTAACATGCATTGTTTTAATGTTTTATAATAAAACAAATATTTGTAAGGAAGAGAAGAAAAATAAAACCATCTTCATGATAAAGGCCTCCAAAGATGAAGGACCAGAGAACTCCGCACAGTCTCTGACTGAGCAACAAACATACTTTTGAACCTGAAAAGATGACTGCCTGAAATGTCACAGATTGAATGCATATGCTTGGTTTCCAGAATCAACATTTCCATCCTTTTTTTTTTTTTCTTTTTTTTTTCCCTGTGAGAAGAGCTTCTATTATAGCTATGCACCAAGTCTTTTACTACAGCCTATTGGTTTGTAGTAAGAAAACAAAAAGTGCAGTACTCTTAAAAAAGGGGGGGACGACTTGAAAAAAAGCAGAAGACTCACTGATTTATTATTTAGTAAAAAGTTGGATGGAAGTTAGTCTGAACTCAAGAATTAGTAAGCCCACTTTCCAGTTCAGAATGATTTTTTTTTTCCTTTCAGTTCACTACTGTGTTATTTTTATTTTTTCTGCTTCTTTATTCTATATAAGATATAATGCATATATAAGTCTATGCATTCTTTATATTATACAAGTGATTCCTTCATACAGAATATGTGTTTACCCCACATTGTTAGAAGGAAACTGTGTTGCCTTGAAACAAATGTTGTGAAACAAATGTTTTGAAAGCTAACTATGTTCAGGATACATTAATATAAGAAGCCTTAAACTAGCAAGGATGAATGAGAACCTGAAGAAGGATCGGAAGTTAACTTGTGAGATCTCTCATGTATTGAAGCTGTGCTCTAGCCTTACAATGAATAGAACAGTGCAGATGGAGGGAGATGCAGAAGCAAGGAGACAATACAAAGGTAGATTTACATCTACACTTATCCAGATTTTGGAAATATTCATCAAGGAAAAAATACAAAAAGGGCTATAGTTCATTGCTTCCAATTATTTCTCACCAAGGGAGAAATAATTATTTCATGTAGGTGCCTTTTTCATGTAGGTGCCTTGTCCAGATATGTCTTGCCATAATTCCTGTGACTCTTAATTACTGGATATTTTTCTAAACATTTGTGTTTTGTTTGGTTGGGTTTTTATTTTCCCCTACAAGGCATGAATGAAACACATGGCACACAGCTATCAAGTTTAGGATTATATTAGACTTCCTGTGGCAATGGAAGGAAAGAGATTCATCAAAAGGGCATTCAAAAAAACTGAATAGATATTTAACAGACAGTATGAATATCTTTCATAAGGATACAAACTCACACATTCATAATCTATATTCAATTACTACTGCAGTAGTGTCAGGAATTTCTCAAGGACAAGATTTGTAAATTAAAAAAATATATATATTGATTCTATCTAATGTATTCCTTTTAGCAAACATAACAAACAATAAATCTAATTTCATAGAAGTATCATTTATGTGTTCTGAGACCTAACAATAGTAATCTATCTGTTGTATCATTATATTATATTCTGCTCCTCTGAGGAAGAGATACTGCTTCATTACCCAAATATTAAGAAATTAGTGGGGAAAAATTGGTTAGAATGCTATTATGAAATAGTTTATTAAAAAGAATCTGAGCTTCTTAGAAAAAATCTTGATATATCTTTCTGCATGTAAGTTAATATATATGTGTATTTAATATTTCTCTTTCCAGTTGGAAGCAATTCTTTTGCATTTACAACACAGTTCTGAGCACATGGAATTCAATAAAAACATTCTCATCAACTTTAAATAGAATTTGGATTAGGCCTTTAAAAACAAAAAGAAATGCTATGTAAGTCTCTAGTAGTGCTGTTTTGCTAAGTATGAAATCTTTTAGAACTCATTTTGAGAGTAATTTTTGTTTGCCTGAATGTGCATAATTTTTTTTCATGTTCTATGAAAAAGTGCAGGGATGGCTAAAGCCAAAAGTTTGAAAAATTCAAGGCTAAATACCTGGATATAATTATCATATATGCTCACTGGTTGGTTTGCAATTTCATCAAATATTAACAATATCTTTAAAACACATGACTGTCCTCACAGGGGTTTTTTAGACTACTATCACTACATATGGATTGTTGCATGTTTAACAATAAATCTAAGACTTTTTGAAATGCACTGCAGTTTGCTCTAACAAATGGTTAAAACTTTAGTTTCTGGACACCATGTATAAAGTGCTGGCATCTTTCATTCTATTTTACGTTCTAAGCATTCATTAGTAGAATAATACAAAGATATTCCATAAGTAACTACTAGAAAGGCTACGTATGGCAAAGGTACCTGCTTTATTTTTTTATGAGACAAAGAACGTTCTTTGAGATTCAATACCTGCTTGAGATTGCCTAGAGGGAGAAAAAATCGTCTTCTGTTCATTCCTAGCCTTTTGGAAACAGTCATGTAATTGATATACAGTGAAGTACATTTTGTATGTCATTTTATTGCCAACCGGGTAGAACAAAATTTCCTTGATTTTTGTAAGCACAAAATCTATCACTGCTGTTAGATAAAGTAACCTAGAAGGGCTTAATGAGGAGTAGAATGGTGGCTTTTGTGCAAGAGATGACATTGAAATGACACCAATATATAGTCCTAGGCTTGATCCTTAATATTTACAACCTCTTCTGAAAGAGGTATGTCTGTTTACCAGACATGCAAAAATATTCAATAGAATTTACCTACTTAGGAAGGCAATAGGTTCTTACTAAACTAGGTAATGCCATCTGCTAAGATATCAGTTCCTGATGTTGTGTTAAACACTTTTACCAGAAACGGACAAAAAGATAGGCAACAACTAATTGATTTCAATGTGCAAAAAGGAAAATTTTGGTTAGATGCTGGGGAAAAGCATTCAAATCATAAGAACTTTGAGAAATATCATATTTCTACCATAAGGAATCAATTCAATGGGCATTCTTCAGCAATTAAATAAATATATATTCAATTTCTTTTGGATTCTTCCAGCTGTACGGTAAACTTTCACACTGAGGCTAGAGGGACAGCAAATATTGAGAATAATGAAACAGACAGTCGTTAGCACAGAACGATCTTCTCCACTTTGTCTTTGTGTATGTGATTAGAGAATTTTTTAAAAATAATTTTTTTTCTTACAGGCATTAATTCAGGGAGCTCTTTTGGCCTTTTTATGTGGCAAGACAGACTAGATAAATGAAAGACACTCTTGTGGCTTTATAGAATGTAAGATCCTCTCAAGTGGCAAAAATGCCCCAGGCAGAAATGTGATTAGCAAAAGAGTTTCTCAATTATTTAACTGAGGAGTGTGATGTACCTATAAACTGTTAATGGGAATCTTTGGCAGATCTCTGAACTGAGCCCTCACTTCCTAATTTTCTAACCAATGCCTTAACTAGTTTATAAGCTAGTTAATATGTTTTGCAAGCATAAGATGCATAAATTAACTAGCAGACCACAGTAGACACTTCATTTGGTCATTATAGTTACCGAAATACATTGGTTTGGACCTGCAAAACGGAGACTGTCTAGTTTGTTTAGCAGCACTGATACTTGCCACTCAGGAACAGAAACTGGGATCATGGTAAGATCTGGCCCTGACTGGATTTTATTGCAATGACGTACAGAGCTGATGGAGGTATTTCTGAAACTTGAAATTACAACCCACAGGAATTAGAGGATTTAAAAAACCCTGGTGAGATGTAACATTTCTTAAGAACAATAGATTACAACATTTTTGTTCTGTACTGCTTTGGATAATTAGTTTAATAAGTCAGTTTGTCATTCATGCATATAATAAATTAATATGCATGTTGTTTCCTTATTCATTAAGTTTTTAAATTCAGTAGATGAAAATCTCTTCCCTCCAGAAAATACACTTGATTATAGATGACTGCCAATGAAAAGTAAACAGCCAGCTCCAATGAAGAAACGTGCTGAAAGCAAATACCTTTTGAACTCTGAATCTTTATTTCCACTCCTCATGGAAATAAACACATTTATGGTTTGCTTATTGCTTGCAGAAAGAAAGCTTGTTCATCCTCCTCCCCTCCACCCCTTTTATTTGCTGGTCTAGCTACCGAGCAGAGCCAAATCACAAGATGTCTGTGTATATCAAGCAGATGTTGACTGTCAACAGAAAATCAATGTCTGGCATGCAGTTATATTGTGTTTTCAGACTGCACTGAGTGCACTTACTTGAAAAGAAATGTCTTGTGTCACCATATCTGTATTTCATAATAAAGAACAAGTGCCCACTTCAAGTTATGGATCACCTCTATTGTCATTCCATAGCAATGTGTTTTACAGATGTCTGCAAATGAATTTAGGCTGAACTCCCTTTGCTTCTGAACCATAAGGAAGTATGATATGCTATCTGTCTGGTATTTAGATATTAAATTTTGTTTGAAGAGCAGTTAGAATCCCCTTGAATTCATTTAAAAACTCCTGCATAAAACTATACCTCTGGCTGCTGAAGTCTGACCAACAGCTCTGACAGGTTTTCAGCACATTACCTTTAGCTGGTGGTGATGTTGTAACAGCACTTTATTTCCTGTGAAGCCTATAACTAAGTCTTAACTCCATGTGAAATCTTAGATGGGGCTTATCAACTCCTCCGTGACACTCTGCCCCTCTTGGGATCATCGTCTCTATCTGTTATTATTGAAAAAGACAATAATGAAACAGCAGCAGCACCAGAAGCCATCCTTTCAGGCTATGTCTGACACAAGCACTGAGTGTTACATTATCTGCTCCAGTGAAGCAGAAAAAGGAGACCATCAGGCAGCTGGCTGTGCTCCCTACTTTTCTGTACTTCTCAGTTTTGGACACACTAGTGCAACCTGTGGACTGCTCTAACCTCTGCCAGCTGGTAAGAGTTCCCAGAAGAGAGTCTGTCAGTGACGGTAGCTGTGAAACTGTCTGGTATCTCCACTTTTCTCTCTGCCGTGATGTGCCTGTACTATCTATGGTGGGAGGGCTGGTGGCGGGAGGCACTTTCACACTGATACCCGTGAAGGAGTCTTTCCATTACTGGGCTAATCATCAGAATGGGGAAATGGGAGATGCATCACCCCTCTGTTTACTACTCCAAATGGTATCAAAGCTGAGATACACATACCAAATTTCATTCTGTCTTTCTGCAGAAGCTTTTTTAAAAAAAGCTTAAATCCAAGCCTTTTTTAATAGAAGTTCTTTACCATGTTTGTTGCAAACAGAAACACTGTGCTCTACCACACTAATTCCAATAAGCTACCCTGTCAAACCACAGACATTGCCTCCCCTTTATCTTGTACGTTAGAACAGAATACTTTGTCAACCACAAAATAAACTGATGGATCAGCAGGCAAATGGAAGACCAATTTATGGAAATTAAAAATTGTTAAATTCTGCATTAACAAATAACATGTTGAATTCATGTTAAAACCCATATTGCTGGACTATCTACCCAACTGCAGACACTGCAAAATTCACTCGTACTGGAGATGCTTAAGAAACAGGCTGCTGAAAGATGTCTAGCACAGTTATGCACAAGTGCATGTAGGATCTTCAACTGAAATGACCTGACTGAAATTGCCGATTTGCACATGTAATCTTAGTCAGACGTTTTGTGTGTGAGTGGATAACAAGGTATGGATACTTGGGCTATGAAAATGCTGTCCTTCCTACCACAAAATGAGACAGAAAATACATTGCAGACATACCTTGGCAAATGGAAGTAGAAATGTCATATGCCAAATATGTAAGTAATTGCCAGACTAGTTCCTTATTGAGCACTGGTCTTCCTTATTGCAAACACTTCTTAAATTGAGACAATTATACTGACTGTCCAGAACCTAGGCTTCAAGCTCAGCTCTGCCAAGCTGTTATTCAGCATAGCTAAGCAGTAGCACAGACAGCAGTGGTTCAGGGCTGCTGTACCCTGGATCAGCTTGAACTCCTTCAGTAATGTGATGTATCTTCTGGCCTGAATCTTTTCTTCCCCTTCAGTCTAAACTCCCATATGCCTTTCGCAGTGGGTAGGGTAAGCAATGAGAATAATGACTAGCATAAACTAACTTTGTGCTGCCTACAGTTTACCCTAGGGAATTCTCAATTTCCCTGTTAGGAATATGTTAGGCTGAACATATTAATGAAGAAGGATTCCACCTTGAGCCAAGGGACTTGTTTTAGTACAACCATTGTATGACTCTTATTGAGGCAGCATGGTAGAACACTGGATTTGTTTACTCACATCAAGTATCAAGGGATAATATTATTTTTTTGTGCAAGTGTTGTAAAATAGCAGCAACATTATATATTGATGAGTCTGAACAATAGCTTCCTATTCTTCTTAGCAGAGATTTTAGAAGACTTGTGGGAAATGACCATCCTAGCCTAGACTTTATTTCACTTAGTCAAACTGTAGAAGGATAAAATATAATCTCCTTCATATTGTGATGCTCCAGTCTTACTTAAGCCCTCAAGTTATACCAAAAGTTTATTCCTCAAACTCTCTTGTCTTGATAATGACAACTCTTTTCTCCTTTTCCTTTGGACAAATCAGGAAAAAATGATGTCAGATGGGCTCAGAACAAATACAGTTTTCTTCTTTTAACAACAACAAGAAAAAGAAAGCCTGTAAAGGAATATAACTTCTAAACAAGCTTCCTCTTCTGGACAAAGCACAAGTGCAGAAAATAGACATAGCCTTTGGATTCCATTCCTTTCCAGGGCAGAGATAAGGTAAAGTTTTAATAAGTTAAGCAGGAAAGTCTAGAAACAAGTGTCTCTATATTCAAGTGGAGTTTGAGGTGTTTCCTCCGTTAAGGGTAAATTTCATCTAATTAGACTGTTCAGCCACTCCCAAGACCTCATGGTAACTTTTGCTTCTAATTCTACATGCTCCAGATAGGCTTTCTGCAGAGCTAACAGGCACCATTGAGATGTGGTCCTGCTTTTTAGCTCTTTTCTTCACAAAAGCATTGCCAGAAGTCCTGGCCACATGTTCTCTACCATGTCTTTTCTGAACTCCACATGAAGAGGATACTGAAGATCATGTCTCAAGGGTAAACCTAGACCCAGATGATCAACTTTAGGGATTGCTGATTCACACAAAATGCCTGGATCAATTTGAGACAGGTTTCATCAAGTAGCAGGCACTTCAATTTAGCTAACATGCTTATTACTGGAACAATAGGAGGTTACAGAGCCATCATATGGATTAATGACTGAACCCATGCAGCAATGGGTTGGTCAGTAGGCTCAATGTATGAGAAATATGCTAGTTACCTATTCCAGTGTTTTATATCAATGGCTCATTACAAGAAGGGATAGCATAAAATACAATGTGTACTTTCATAATCAGTTCTGTGCTTAGTACTATACAGAAATAATAATTACCATACAATCATAGAATCATAGAATATCCTGAGTTGGAAGGGACCCATAAGGATCATAAAGTCCAACTCCTGGCTTCACACAGGACCAGCTGAATCCGAGCATATGACTGAGAGCATCGTCCAGATGCTTTTTGAACTCAGTCAAGCTCGGTGCTGTGACCACTTCCCTTGGGGGCCTGTTCCAGTGCCCGACCACCCTCTCGGTGAAGAACCTTTTCCTGATATCCAACCTAAACCTCCCCCACCGCAGCTTCATGCCATTCCCTTGGGTTCTATCACTGGTCACCAGAGGGAGGACATCAGCACCTGCCCCTTCGCTCCCCCTCATGAGGAAGCTGTAGGCCATGATGAGGTCTCCCCTCAGTCTCTTCTTCTCCACGCTGAACAAACCAAGGGACTTCAGTCTCTCCTCATATGTCTTCCTCTCTCAACCCTTCACCATCTTTGTTGCCCTTTGGACACTCTCCAATAGTTTTATGTCCTACTTGTACTGTGGCACCCAAAACTGCACACAGTACTCGAGGTGAGGCCGCACCAGCGCAGTGTACAGTGGGACAATCGCTTCCCTAGACTGGCTAGCAATGCCGTGCTTGATGCACCCCAGGATACGGTTGGCCTTCCTGGCAGCCTGGGCACACTGCTGACTCATGTTCAACTTGCTGTCAACTAAGACCCCCAAGTCCCTTTTAGCATGGCTGGTCTCCAGCTTCTCATCACCCAGTCTGTATGTATAGCCAGTGTTGCCCCTTCCCAAGTGCAGAATCCGGCTCTTGCCCTTGTTAAACCTCATGCGGTTGGTGATTGCCCAGTTCTCCAATCTGTCCAGATCTCTCTGCAAGGCCTCTCCACCCTCGACGGAATCAATGGCTCCTCCCAATTTGGTGTCATCTGCAAACTTGCTCACAACACCTTCTAGTCCTACATCCAAGTCATTTATGAAAACATTAAAAAGAACTAGCCCTAAGATGGAGCCCTGGGGAACCCCACTAGTGACTGGCCACCAGCCTGATGTAACCCTGTTTACCATAACTCTTTGAGCCCAACCCGTCAGCCAGTTGCTCACCCATTGCACTATGTTTTTGTCAAACTGTATACTGGACATTTTGTCCAGAAGGATACTGTGAGTGACAGTATTGAAAGTTTTACTGAAATAAAAAAAAAAAGACATCAACTGGCTTCCCTTGGTCAACTAGATGGGTGACCTTGTCATAAAAGGAAACTAAGTTTGTTAAATAGGCCCTTCCTGTCATGAACCTATGTTGGCTGTGACCGATGACTGTGTTGTCCTTCAAGTGTTTTTCAGTAACTCTCAGCATAATTTTTTCCATAATTTTACCAGGCACTGAAGTGAGACTGACAGGCCTGTAATTACCAGGGTCTTCTTTCTTGCCCTTCTTGAAGATTGAAACAACATTTGCCAGCTTCCAGTCAACTGGGACCTGGGACAGTACTGGCCAGCTTCAACTCTGTCTGAGCTTTGACTGCATGAATTTTCTCCCTACAAATGTGATCAGCATCACTGTAGTCCTCCCACGTTGCCTGACACCTGCTTCCAGTGGGCATACACTTTCTTTTTCTGCCTGAGCTCTAGAAGAAGATCCCTGTTCAGCCAAGCCAGCCTTCTGCCCTGCCTGCTTGACTTGTGGCATTTTGGAATTGCTTGTTCCTGAGCTCTTAGGAGGTGGCCCTTAAAAAGTAACCAGCACTGATGGACCCCGGTGCCTTCAAGAGCAGTTTCCCAGGTGACCTGACTGACTAGTTCCCTGAGCAGCCTGAAGTCTGCTCTCCCCATATCCAGGGTTGAAGTTTTGGTGGCACTTTTCCTCCTGTCGCCAAAGATTTTAAATTCTACCACTTCATGGTCACTATTATATTCTTAGGTATTAAGAAAGGAACTGATAATGAAACAGAAACATTATAATGACAGCGCTTAATCCATGTGGTACATGTCTTGAATAACATGTATAGCTCTGGTTCCTCATCACAGAATAAACGTGTACAAAGGTACATAGGTACAGCAAGGATGCTAATGCGGGACTGTCTCCATACAAGGAATGAATTAGAACTACACCCTGAAAAGAGGAAAATGAGAAGGATGAAAAAAGTCATAAAATGAATAATGATGTGGAGAAGATGAATAAGAAATTTATATTCTCTGTCTCTCCTAGTACAAGATACAAGGAACATTAAACAAGGTAATAGGATCAGACCAAACGATAAAGCAATTATTCACAAAATCCACAACTAAACAGTGCAACTCAGTGCCTCAGAGTGCTGTGAATTAAAAATACTTTATAGCTCACTCGTCTCTCTGTTAAAGAGTGCAAAAAAACCCCAAGTCATGTAAAAAAGATTATTATCATGTAGCTATTTCCTTAGAGCAAACCCCACATTATCCTTCTGTAGCTACTCCCTATAGGCCTTATTTTGGTGGTTTGGCTACTGTTTTCTGTTCTTCCCATCTGGTGACCTGATTCATTTGTGCCACCAGAAGACCTTGGGTACTTTGCCTCTTCAATTCTTCAGCTGCCTGACAAACAGGCAAGTGTTTCCTTTCTCCTTACCTGTCCTTCTTGAAAGGATAGAAAGTGTGACAATTTAGTTGAGTGGCAAACAAGAAGAAACTAAAGAAAAACATGCTACTACTAAGTCTTCATTCAAGTCTTTTTCAGTCACATGGAATTTCAGAGCAGTGAGAATTGAATCTCAAAAGGAAAAAAAATTATGAGAGAGAGCATCTAAAACTTTCTGAAAGTACTCCGTTCAGAATTACTAATGTCAAAACAGCAAATGATAATCAGATAGCATGAAAAAGTTCGCTACAAAATTAAATAGCTGTCTTTTTTTGCTTGAATTCCCTTTCTGCCTTGGCTTCCCATCCAAATTGGAGTGCTTCAGGGTGTTTGTTTAATACGTGACACGTTTTAGGAACACTATAGGGATAAACAGAATTATTGCTGTTATAGTGTAAGACACTCTTGACTTCTCTGTGCCAAAACAACAGCTCTGCGACTGTCACTACCTCATTGCTGGCCTATGATGAGATCAGAAGGTTCTCCTTCAGTTTAAATGATGAAGATCTTAGGAGAGCTTAAGTGGAAAGTTTGCTTTACCATTTTGTAGTTATGCATAGGAATTCTCTGCTAGGCTGTAAGTTAGACCACTGAACAAAGTCTATGCAGCCAAGGAATCACTTCACCTCATCCCACCACTTACCACATACATTTTCCCACCCTGGCTGATTAATAGTGTGCTGGCCCTACAAGGCAGCCTTGCCTTGCAAGAGTTTTTACACTTCAGTGGCTGTAAGTTTCTTTCAGAACTGTCAGAATTAAAGACATGTTACAAATGCCCCATTTCATTTTGTTTCAGGAGTCCATGCTGGTGCTATATTATCAAAGATGTACACTGAAGTTAAAACAACAAGCTTCTTTAGCCAGGGTTCTTTTGCCCTTTCTGCCCTTCTCCATCAACATCCCTGATTTCTCTTTTCAGCACTGATGACTTGCAAACTAAATATATCAGTAAGTACAAGATTAGTCCAGACAACTCCTTTAGCTGTTCAGTGTCCTTTATTTCACCCTCTCTTTCACCTAGTTCATTGTTCAGTTTTATACTCCACTGGGGGAAGCCTCTGTTACTGCTCTTGTTTCTTTGTCCTGTTTTTAACAGTTGTGCATGGACATTCTTTCTACTGTCTTGCTGTTCAGGACTTGAAAAATATTAAAGTCCTCTTCCTCCTCTGGTTTTCCCCCAATCCCAGCTGTGCCTCAGATGAATTAGCTAGGTAAAACCAAAAGCTCAGAAACACACACAACTTTCTGCTAGCACTAATAACCCAGTATAGTTTGCATCACACAATGATAGGAAAAAGAAACAAGAAATAAAAATTACTGAATGTAGAGAGAACACTTAACTTTTATGCAATATGTAGCATTAAAACCATTTATTACATTGTAGGACACCCTGTGTTCATTTATTACCAAAAGAAAGAATAAATAATTAATAAAAGATCAAGTACAGACAGTACTTTAATATCAAGAGAGCCTCTTATAATTCAGCATTTACGTTATTGTCTTCTAATTATGCTTTTTTTTAAAAAAGGCATACAGTAAGATTTTATAATTGTGCTTACAGTAAAATTTGTAAGTTACCTGAGAACAAAAATTATTTGTTCTACCTTTAAATTAAAGATGAGCAACATTCTGGGAAATACAATATTGATTAACATTGAGGTTCTTTTTCATAAATGAAATCTGATCTTACAAAAATTGTAATTTGAAATATGTCATAAAGAATGTTACCCCACTATGGTCTGCAGCTCTGATGCTGCTGTCTTGATTAAGATAATTTGCAGCTTCTGTAAATTATCAGCTTCTTCCAGTCAATTTGGAGATGCTAGAGCTCCACATGTTGCTGAGAAACAGGTGAGTGCAAAGAGTGACATTCCTTTCCATAGAAAAACAGACTTGAATATAAACAAATAAGTAATGCAAAGTGCATATATACGGTGTATGGAGTTGATGATGATCCAAAAAACATTGCTGTTGAAGCTAGAGTTTTCTGAAAAAATTGCAATTAACTTCCTCTGATCATATAATGATCTAAGAGAAAATTTGAAAAGAAAACATGAATTTTTCATTGACAGTCCGGCTCAAATATATCAACATGGCACACGGGACAGCAATTAGTGAACAGAGTCACTATTATCCTCTGCAATCATTTCCAAACAAATGGAGAAAGAAGGCTGCAAAGCCATATGTTACATATATTAGAAAGTAACCTGTTCCATTCTTTAGACTTACTATTACTGCTTTTGACACAGCTACAGGAAATAAAAAGCTACTGGAATGCAGACCGGGAAAATGTATTCCCAGAAGGCTTTGCAAAACTAGAGACTGGAATCCTTGAGTGGAAACAGACTTTGCAAAGCAGTCTCCCATTCTCTGCAGCTTAGAGGATCTGCTCAAATGTAAAATACATTCTACAAATATGGCAGAAAAGAAAAGAAAAGAAAAGAAAAGAAAAGAAAAGAAAAGAAAAGAATTTTTTTTTTTAAAAGGAAGTCTCCTCATGGATGACTTTAATATAGACTAGCAAAAAACTGTTTTCAAGACAGAAAGCATAAAGTCAAACAATGCATACTTAGTATGCAAGATTAAATTATTTTCTTTCTCTAGTATTCTTAACGCAGTGGTTACCTGAATCAAGTATGCTCTCATTGGTAAAACTGGAGCTTTTTTGGTTATCAGTGCTTTCTAATTTTTGTTGTTTAGCCTAAACACTGGACAATATTATCACCTTGAGTCTTTGGCACTTTTGCCTACTAGCAATGTGGTATCTTTCCTCTCTTTTCCAAGACTTGGTGCCATAAAGATAGGATTTGTATGATGTGTCTAACAGCTACGGCAAAAATACTAATGCTAACAACAAGATGATTCTGGAAATAAACCTTTCAGATATTTTGTCAAACAAGTAGCATACACATAAGAGAAAATCATAAAGTGCAGTGTTTAAAGTTATTTGGGTACTTAAGCACCCAAATATATGGCAAAAGAACATCTTCAACCAAAGTTCTATATATTGATTTTTATTGTGTGCCTTTTCATATCTTTCATATATTGTACTGCCTTACTAGTTATATTTCATTAGCTGAACATTTTAAAGTAATATTAAGTCCACTGAAAAAAAACCCCATGTCTGATAATGCCTTTGAATCACATTTTTAATCTCATCTGCCTAGCTTTAGATATTTATTTTTCAGCAAAGTGAGTTGTGGAAAATATATTACTGACACCTGATACCCAAACAACATTGCATAGAGGCTTTTTAATTCCTTATAATTCCACTATGTAGGATTACTTTTACTGCATTGGTCTCTACACAAGAGTAATTTAAAGGACAGAAACAGTTATTTTCTCAAAGATTTACTCTAAAACCCTTTTAACATAACATGTGCGTTTCAAATCTATGTTTGTTGGAGGCAGAACTTGGAAGACGTTGTTAAAGGAATTTATTTAGCCCCAGCATCACGTTACTACATATGAAAAATCTATGATCCACAAACCAGGTAAAAATTGCTTTTATAGCATTGAAGAGTATGTTGCACACATGCTGAGACATCTAAATTAATAATCCATTAAAATATTTTTAAATATGATTCTTTGTCAAGATACCTAGCATCAGTCTAACAACCTTGCTCTGAAATTATAACAATTAAACTACAAGGAAAGTATATGTACTATAAATGAAAGAAAGCTTGTGCAAAAAAGTGATGGTTATACTTAATCTGCCAGTGACTTCAATTTCATTGCCTACTATGGGTAAAGTCTTGGCCTCACTGAAGGCACCGTGTCTCATACCAATGAATTTCATTGGTATGTTCTGAAGAAACTAGCAAAACCCCTTATATCTTGTCATAAGTATAGCCTAGAAACACTTAAGTCTTCATCAAAAAACACTAATGGCCTGTGCATGAGATTACATTATTTGCTCATTTGTCATTTAGCTATATTGATAATACTGATACTTGATAATATTGATAACATTGATAATACAATAAGTTTGCCAAAAATTGCCATCTTGGCAAAATTAAGGTTCTTTATATGATGTCACAATGAAATGTATAGGCTTCTAAAAAGGGAGGTAATTTGCTGACTTATTTAAGCACATCAGCAGATACTTGAATCCTTTAAAGGTATCAGTGCTCTGCCAGTCACACATGGCTGCACTATGCTTACATGAACTAGTCCAAAAGAGGAGCCACCAATATTATGGTAGCTGTAGGATATTCTATAAATAGCTGCGTTGGCTGAAGAGACCAGTATTCAATGGTCAGCCCCAGCTTCACTTTATCACTCTCTGCTAGAGGCTTCTACTCACCAGGATAGTGTTACTAATGTCTAAATTTCCCAGAACTGATCATCTTTTATGTCTGTAAATTCTGTCTCAGTACAAGCTATGGCCCTTCTATTAATTACTATTTACATCAGAAATAAAGGATCATGAAATTGTTCTGACACCGGGAAAAATAGACATTAAAGTTTGCTGTATGTATTTTCCATCTCGTCAAGCTGGCTCAACAAGCTAAATGAAACTGGCTCGTTGTGATTACTGTATACAAAGAGCAAACCTCTCCCCTTGAAATATAAGATTAAACAGTGAAATACTGACAAAACTAACAGATCTCCAAGATATTGTATCAGAGACATATTCACATCCAACTCTGGTGATACAGAAAATCATGAAAGGGGTTGCATCCTGGGCCCAAACCAATCTGGTTAAACTCACGGTTGAACACCAGCTGGAAGGGTTGTGATCTCAGCTAGCAGCCACAGGGCGTAAGCTCTCCTCCACGATCATCTGCACCCAGAACAGGCAGCCAACCACAGATCACCTTTCCCTTAACCAGCATCCCAGGATGTCTTTAGTCATCTTACTGGAAATCTGCCTGATATATGTTGATGTGAAAGGAAGACAGGCCAGGCTCACTGTTACTGTATTTCATTGTATTTCCAAGAGACAGGGTGGTAACCAGCAAAGACATGAAGGGGTAGGCAAAGGGAGCAGTAATGAGAGATGTTAAGGAACAGAAAAGGAAATGGAAGAAAAAGAGGGTGTAGGCCAAAGCAAATTCTGTTTTGTGCAGCATTTTGAAGGTAAAAGCAAGGAGAATGATGTTGGGAGTAGGTGGGAAGTCAACAAATGGGTTCAAGATGCTGAAAGGAAAAGTATTTAGAATAGAATATTATGGTGATGATTTTGGCAGCAACACCTTAGACTGGAACAGGAAAGAACCTGGCCAGGGGAAGGCAAGAGTTGTCAAGGAGATGACGAGGATGAAGCAACAGCACAGGAAATCTAAAGAGTAATAAGACTGTCTCCAGAAACCCATCACACCGACCAGATTTGAATCTACTTTACTGGGATGTATCCTTTGGCTTCTGTGGCTAATGTGTATCTATGTCAGGGCAAAAGCCATTACTCTTTAGTAATACCCAGATTTATACCTTTATAAATGAAAAAAAAATCCCTTTTTGGTTGTGCCTCAACACTATGTGAAAATGGAAACAAAGAACTGGGAAAGTGTATATTTTTTCAGTTAGTGGATAAATTTCCAATAGGACAGATGCGTATAGGTTTACTGTTTATTTAAAGGAATGAAATGTCACCATATTTACAACAAAATCCAGTTTGCAAAAAAGGTGGTGAAGTTTCACTTGGTTGAAATTGAGGAATGCTAGTGATAACGTTACATTTTTTGCAACTGCACCAAAATTAGTACATTAGAACAACTGTTGCTCCCGCCCATATTTTTTCCCTTATTTTAGTCACTGTGGTTCCAGAGGTGCCAAATCAGCCCTTCTGGCTAAAAATTCAAAGCCTGCAAGAAGCAAAAACTATAAAACCTTACAGTTAATAATGAATGTCTTGGGTCTAATCGTACAAACATGCATGTAGGTAATTTTACTTGCATAGTGAATCCCATTTGCTTTTCTGGGATTATTTCTGTTACTAAAATTGCTCATGTATGTAGGAGTTTAGAAGCCTGGACCTGTTCTTCACTTTTTCTGCCATGCGCTGGCAGTGTTTTAGTAAGTGAGACACTTAAAAAATATCCCAGACAGGAGCATAAAAAAGTCCAAAGGGAGCAATTAAGAAATGGCCAAAGCACTGTAACAATTAGGATAGCAAGGTTTGTTCTATAACTAAAGCTGGTGACTTCTGTAGGAGCTATATAAATGCACTGAGAGCCCTTTTAACATTTTGCTCGGTCTTTTCCCTCCTTTTTGCAAATGAATAGAGCTATTCATTTCAATGGAACTTTTGTCTGTGTGGGTCTGGAAAGCTGTCTGAGCAACTTGCACAGCTCCAGGTAGCAAATGTTTGTAGAATCCCAAATGTTAGACAGCCTGTAATGCTAATTTGGATGGCCTCAGCACAAAATAAAGTGACCCAGTAGAGATCAACCCCTACAAAGACTGAAACAAACTAAATGATTGGCCATACCAAGTAATTGGATACTTTTAATAGATTAGAAGAAAAGAATCAAAGAAGAATTGATCTTCCTTTGCCTAGGCCAGTGTACAGCAGTACAGGCAGAGAAAAGGCTCATAACTTCTAAGTGTTGATGTCAAGAAAGAAAATGAATGTAAGAAAGTCCATCATTACAGACTCAACATGGTCTTGACTAAAACAACAAAAACACACACTCTCTTTTGCCACTATATGCACTTTATTTTCACAGCCTCATTATCAGTTATAAGCAGGATTTGATGAAATATTCTTCAGTATCTGAAAAGACACACCAAGGATTAACATGACTAACTCATGCAGTGGAACACAAGACACCTGTAAATTTATGACATTTATTTGTCTAATGGCTTGCGCCTCCGAAGCTCTGCCAGTCTCCCATCTAGTTAAGATTTCTTCATGCTTTCAGAGCCATGAATATCTCTCTCTCATCTACCCATCATTACTTCTACTCATTGTGTCCCTTTCTGGTCCCATCTCTTTTGGCAGCCTCTACACAATGTTTGTCACTTCAACTCAGGCTAGCAAGGGGGTTTTGTTTTTCTTTTCTGTGTGGCTTCCAATTCTTAGGAGTTATCCATGAGCATAGTTCCTCCCCAAAACACACTTCAGCAAATCTGATAATTAGTGAAGAAGCAGACACATAACTAAGAAATAAATTTTAAATTGGAAAAAAAAAAAAAGTCCAGAACAATTCATAGCAAGGTCAATGCCTCAATGTCTGCTTAATCATTCAACTCACATGTTGAATTAACCTTTTTTTCTCTCTTTCATCCCATGGTTTCCCTTCAGCATGTATAGTTCCTAATACATTGCTGACCTTACCAGAGAAAAGTATTAAGAGCACATCTTGGAATTACTACAGTTCTTGAGCTATTCCTTTGCATAGGAATAATTCCCCTGATACTTGATTGTCCCCTAAGGAGGTATATTTAAGACCCATGGAGCACAAAATTTGATACCTGCATAGAAACAGCAAAAATAAATAAAAAGTTTGTCTTCTTACTAGACCGTGGTTACATGGATACTGTATATGACTATCTCTTTCCAGTATAGAAAGGTACCTGTTTGCAGTGAGAAATTATACATTTTATTTACACCTGGATTTTAATGTAGCAGGTTTAAGTAGCTTCCAGCTGTCTTTGTAAGGACTTGTCAGAACTTTCCTCTGAAGAGAATCTAGAGATAGTCAGGAAATAGCAATAGCTTTAATAAATCATAAACTGAAACCTGTGAAAGCTGAAACTACTCAGTAGCATGAGGTTGAAGGAGGTAGGGGGGGGAGGGAGAGAGAGAGAGAGAGAGAGAAGCCAGGGACAGAGTATGATTTGGGTTAAAAAAAGCATTTTGAAATATAACACCTGCTGTTGTACAAAATGACTCAGGCAACAGTTATTTAAAAAATTGTGCTGGGGCACAAAGCTGATGATACAAAACACCGATCCTTGTTGCAGGTGAGCAGGTCATGTTGTTCCTGACACATCTCCCAATGAATGCCTCTTTGGGTGTGTGCATATACTTTCATACGCAGCTGTATGTATTGGAGAAGATATAGGTATTTACAGAAAATGTACTAAATCCAGTCAGACCAGTCTTATTATATATATATATAAAATAAATAAAATTAACTTATATCTTTTAGGGATGCATTTTGCCTGAAGTTTTTACTTTCTAATTTGCTCACTCTCTTGCTGGCTCAGGAACATCTTACAAAACAGGAAATATCTATAGTTCCTAGTGAGAGGCCAGAGCCAGCTCACAGGGTACACATGAAGAAGTGTGAGTGCTACAAACTTTTCTGGACTCTGTTGCAGTCCCATTTCCACATTACTGAGGGAACAGCAATTTATTGCCAAGATACTCCAGAATATCTGATAAAATATCATTGCTTTATATCAACAGCTTGCTTTTAATATTCTCTACCGGTATGCTCAGAATGTGAATTAAGTTCCTAACATATAGCTTTACAAAACCTCGATAAAAATAGAACTTTATAAACCAAGCAAGAAAAGAATATTATTTTTCTGTTTATTATTATGACAGTCCGGAGGTCAGATTCAGTTATCCCCACATAACCCCACTGAACTTGCTCAATGGGGTCGCAGTGCTGCAAGCCAGGGCAGAGCTTAGCCCACTGTGTAAACTTCAGGAGGAACAAACCTACATTACAGAGCTCAAAAGAGCCCTTGTGCTCGCCAAAGGAAAGGTATAAAGGGGTGCTTGTTAACAGCAGTCAACATAGTCCACTTTCTGGAAAAAGAGGGGATCTTGGTAAGAACCTGTGGCTCTCATACCCAGCAAGGTGAAATTTCTCCAAGAGAAAAAATAGCCAACTAGAATTTAAAAAACCCAAACACTATGTGCTCTGTACATCTTTAAAATTGTATGCCACATTCCTATGGGATAGACTTTCTGCAGGAAAAATCAACAGCTCAGTAACTGGCACTGTCGTGTAGTGCTTTTAACTGTTTATCATATTTTTCCTCTTTAATACAAAATGTATTCTTTTCAGAACTCAACATACAGAGTATTTTTTTACCAAACCTTATGTTGTGCTAATATTATATCATTATCTTTGCGAGTCCTGTTTATTCCAAATCCTAGAAATTGCTTTAAACTCTCTCCTGGTATCACTCCAGAGGAAGAAAGAAGCAGCATGCTTGTGTGTGGGGGAGGAAGAGACAAAAAAAGGAAAGAGATCTTTCATACAGCTTTGAGAAAAAAAAATAAAATTTGTTTAAAGAATATTGAAGTAATCTTACCCTTGTAGGTATCTGTATGTCTGACCTAAAACCAGGAGTGGATGGTACCCTATTTAATTTAGTATTTAGCCACCCTCACAGAGAAAGCCCATTCTCTCACCGTGTCAGTCATTTAGTCTTGATTACTGCCTGGAAAATATAGAGGTGAGATCCCTTCATCCGCTAAAGAGTACAGCCCGGGGCAGCCTGTACTGACCATGCTGGACGGTGGACCACAGCTAGGGATTCCCCTCGCAGCTGTTCCCCTTGCTCCCATTAGCTTGAGAGGACTTGCTGTCAGGAAACCTGCAGCCTCATGCCCTCCCTCCTACCTATCAGCACTGAGTTAATAGGCTTCACAGTTTTGGGACATGCAGAATATAGGTGGGTTTGTACGCCTCCATAGAGGCTCCTTTTCCCTCCCATTTTGTCCCAGTGTAGACACAGTGTGACATTTGCGTTGTTCCTTGAGCTCTGCATGCCTGCA
This sequence comes from Aramus guarauna, assembly GCA_013400195.1. Taxonomy (NCBI): domain Eukaryota; kingdom Metazoa; phylum Chordata; class Aves; order Gruiformes; family Aramidae; genus Aramus; species Aramus guarauna. Next base: position 94,120 of record VXBL01003179.1, read on the forward strand.
GAGGGGGCCAGAGAATTTAGCAGGCTGACTACCTAATCTCAGTCAATGTCTCATTTCAGAAAACCTGTGAAGTATATAATACTTTGAACAGAGACAATGGGAAGCACAACGTAGCTCAATGTTTTGATAAAGTATTGTCCTCTAAGACAATCTGCTCATCGCAGTTTTTACTTTATTAATTCACTAGCCATTTTTGGTCCTCCTGACTCTTTGAAAAAAATCACTATTTTTTCTTGTTATCAGTGGTTTATTTTTTTTGCTTCAGCTTTTTCGGAAAGTATACCAATAATGTCTTAATGATCTTTGTCTTTTTAAAGAATTTTGTCAGAATTTAAATGCAATATGACTTTTCCAAAACAGTATGGAAAAAGAAGAGAGAAACTATGATCCATCTGTAAATTCTCCATGTACCACAGTCATTTATTACTTCATACTGAAATTTGAAATATGAGAACAAAGCAGAGGGAAAGCCAAATAAAAAAGCCACACCAGAAAGGAACATCTGCAAAATTCTATGAAAAAATGCACAAATGTTATGAATTAAACCTTTTCTGGCTTTTCTTACATCTGCACAACCTCACACTCAACAACCCAGGAAGAGCTATCTAAATATTTCCTATTCAATCTTAAGAAGCAGAAGCCCATTCCATTTATTGGAAACATTAAAGAAAACTCTGTGTGCTGGCATAGTCAAGAAACTGTAACAGCTGATAAAGAATAAAAATGGGAATCATAAAATGCAATATAAAGTGCAAGTAATTTCAACTTTCATCTTTAATACAGTCTTTACTGTGGCTACAGTTGATTTCACTAACAAGTGGTAAGGACCAGTGGAGAAGATGGTGCATCTCACACTGAGGGGGCGGACAGAAACTTTTTGCAAAAAAGCATTTTTTTATTGGAAAACACCAGCTTGTGGAAAATGAAAGTGTTCATAAGAGGCATGTTTCTATGACTTTTAATTTTGGTGCAGAATCCTATGGAATTCAAAAAATACTTACATGTGCCTTTTCAAATGTACTTCTTTTGACATACCAAGTCATTATTTAGGAAAAAAAACCAAAACCAAAACAAAAACAAACAAACAAAAAAAAAAACCCACAAAACAAAACAGAAACAAACAAACAAAAATCCAAACCCCAAAGAAACAACCAGGTTGAAATGGTAAAAATTCAGAAGTCATTTACATTCAACCGTAAACTCTTTCAGTCTGGTGGCTTATGGTCTTTTTCCAAAGTTAAAGCTTGTCCTAATGTTTAGGAAAATAAACCTCAAAAATCTGGAGAAATATCTCAGATAAACTGCTTCACAATCAGTAACTGGCTGCTTACACTGAAATGTGGTCTGCACCACTGATGTCAGTGTGAGAAGGATTGGGACTCAAACTAAGGCAAAAATTGCTAGCCACAGAGCAAATGCTACAGAGAAAAGTAGATTTCAGGAAGATATTCAGTGATAAAATTCTAGATTACATACTTGTTGATTTGTGGATTAAGGTAAGAAAATTAATATAGATATTTCTTATCAAGCACATAACATTCCTCAATTCACTTGCTAATATCAGCATAAGAATTATTTTATTTTGACAAATATTCAGCCAAAATTCTTCTTATCCAATATATTACCTATTTCTATACTACAGGATTTTGCAGAGAGATATTGTGTAAATGCATATGGCCACACTCTGCATTCAGAAGAAAGGAATTTGAAAAGGAATATGTTATGACTGAAATATACAGTGAAACCTCTCTGTTTGCAGTGGAGAATGAAGAGTTGCTCATGCAGAGCCTTCTATGAGAGGGCCCCTCAGACATCACAGCTCTCATGGCATTTCCCATGTGAAATGCCCTGTGAAACTGTGCTTTGAGTTCTCCTTCATTATATGTTGCTTTAGGGACCCTTAAGCAATAAAATATCATGTTTACAATAACTGAGTAGAAACTGGAAAGATATCTGCAATCTTCCTAGGTAGATGCACAATCTCTAAGGAAAGCTGTAATGGAAAATAAATGTTGATTCTAGGGAGATGTCTACTAGTAGACAAAAACATTTCCTTATGCTTACGTATATTCTCACTTACAGTTTTGCAGGTGAAATCAGAATTTATTTATAAATAAAACACATCACTTTTCCCAAAAAGCTCAAGCTCCTCTGAAAGATATAGTTTTTTCTAGAAGTGACACTGAAATGACAAAGAACAAGAAGAAAAACTCCCAACCATCAAATAAACTTTACACAAGGCAAACATTATGCGTTTCTGTTAAAGATTTTATACCTTAACACTGCTATTAAATATAGTGAATGATGTATTTGTATATACGTTTATGCTTTTGACAAAAATAGATTTGTTTGTAAGCCAAGGGCTGGATATTACATTTACAAAGATTATGCTGCTACCAACATTGGAAGCACATGTCCATGTTAGACAACAATTTCATTTCTTGAAAAATGAAGCTGATGAAAGATTCATAAAAGCATGCATCAAGTGTAATCAATGATTTACAGGATCAGAATAATTAAACACAGAGAGAGTGCACCAAGAATTTATCACAGCATATTAAAATCTTGCCTAGAAATGAGCGGACACAAGCTGGGCTGTGTCACTGTCCTTTTCATCACAGAAATACGGGAGAGAATTCTTCATAAGTGGTTATCATCACTCTGTTTCCTACCTCTGATTCACTCCTCCTTCTAATTCACTAAGGTACGGTAGCACAATGGTCCTATACCAGTTCGCCCATAGGAGGATTGGAAACGCTAACTGACAATGCCAGTTGTTCAAACCTGTAAAGAACCATAAGCCAAAGCTGCCGATAGAAGTGACACCTTTGTCATCAGCTGTTAGTCACATTACAGCCTTTAAACCTTTATATATATATAGCCAGGGTTGCAGTTTCATGTTATTAAAATATTTCTAAAATCCTGGAAGATAATTCTATACTACAAACACAAGAAAATGTATATAGACTGCATAAATTGAAATGTTCACATTAATTTTCACAAATAGGGACTTCCCTTAGCTGGCTCAAGGGTTTACGCGCTTTGCGGTCAGGGTAAAGAGAATCACTGTCTGTATTTGCAGTTCAACTTGGCACTGAAGTAGCAAATAAACTTTGCTTGTGGCTGCTTTCCAAAGCAAACAGAACTTTTATCTCTACTTGAAACTTTTATTAAAACAATGAATATCACATCTAGTATTTAAAATTCCTTCTGTCCTGCACTAAAATGGACTATATTGATGGATAATTTGGGTAATTAGCTCAAACTGACACCCAGGACAGAGGAAAATCTGTGTATAGTGCAATGTGCTAAGGTGGAGGGGTGAACAGATCTTGTACTCCTCTATTCAAGCCTCTTAACTCCACAGTCTCCAGAAAAAGAAACTTGACTCAGCTACAGTTCTCCTGGGAACCCTGCTCTGGCATGGCTTCTTTTCTTCCATTCAGAGTGAACCTCCTTTTAAAAGTCATAATCTGCCCTGGAATCTGGTTTCGTATTTTGAGTCAGAAAAATACTAGTTCATTCTTCTATTTATTCCACAATCTGTGATATACAATTTTTCTGATGCTATCAAGTGTATTTAACACCCCGATAAAGGTATTGGGATCAACATGTTGAATATTTAACTCATATAAAGCTTGGACTCTTCTGTATATAGAAAAAGCATTTACTTAAAGATGGATCCTTGATATTCGACACTGGTAATATACTGTTCACAGTTTCCAGCCATTCATGGATGGGGTCCAGATATTTCCCTGACACATAAAAAAATTTTATTTTATTTGAATACTCTTATAGTAGCTGGAAGCATTTTTCAACAAAGGACCTCACTCAGGGTGATATATTTGGTGAAGAGGCTTTCCAAATAATTCTTCATGAGCTTGTACTGTACTACTGTATACTGATAATGTACATGTTAGAGCTGCACAGATGTTCTACCAACAGAAGTACTTCAAGCCGAGAAACTGCCTACCATTAATCATACAATTCTAAAAAAGAACTCTGTTTTATCTACCAATCCACTGAAAACCAGTTTATCTACCTACTGTTACTGTGAGAAAGTAGTAAAGCTAAAATAAATGTTACCATGCTATGAAAATGAAGCAAAAAGCAAACTCCCAGGTTTGTGGACAAACGGGGAAAATATTTTAGAGAATGGCAACTTCTTGGCATCTGTTCCTTTAACAAAGAAAACCCAGGCATTTCACGTGCAGGCAGGCATCCATCTGCTTGGGGAAGTTGAGCAATACTTAGTTTTGTAGCACTTGCTCACTTTGACACGGCAGAGGAACTGCAGCAGGTCTATCCAGCAGCCCTGTCCCACTGCAGCCATATCAGCCCCTGTCAAACCAGGGTATCCGGAAATTAGGGATGGAAAGACGCACTGGGTCTATTGGTTGGTCAGTCCTTCATTCCTTGTCCAGGTCATTTGGAAGGACAAGAAAACTTCCAAAATCTCACATTTTTCTCCAGAACGCTCCACACTATTTTCACTGTCACTTTTCTCCTATTTGTGCAAAAATTAGTATTTTTGTTCCAGCTATCGCCCACAGTAGCAGAGTCAGCACAAAGTCTTTAATAAGTACAGGACTTCAATGCTTTGATTACAAAATATCATTTTAATAGGGTGCATTCCCACTTCTGCGCTACCATTTGTCTGTTGCTGGAAGTCACCTGAGAAGAACACTACATTACAGAAGATGAGAGGCAGGCAGAAGTACAGTCACACTGATTTGGGCATTGCTGGCTATGTAAAGTCCAGAACCTACATAAAAAGCTAGTCCGATAATTAGACGTTAGCCTGAGGTGGTATCTGTGCTGCCATGACAGCATAGGCAGCTCAAGACTCTGGCATTTATCTTTCAAACACAATCTAATTGCCATTTCTTCCATTAGTGATAACACTGTCTCAACCAGCCCTTATATACCAAGCTGTTACTCATGTCAGTTGGATAATGTTTGCTCCCTGTTCATGATGATAAAGTGTTTCAAGGTAAAGAAAATTCTACTTATGTACCAGTTCCAGTGGAGCATTGGCCTTAGCCTTTCTGTCCTGTGTGCTAGGAAGAAGGGTAGCTTGCAGAAGCATGTGTTTTGACTTATCTGCAGCCCGAGTAGATTCTCCAGGAGGAACTGAGAAGCAGAACGGGACCCAGGGGTTACAGCAGCATTACTCAATATCCCCAGGGCCTCTCTACATAAACATACTTGTTTCCTGACCTCCATTTGGGACTAAATTTATAAGGATGCTCCAGCCCCTTGGGTCTCAACTAAGAATAACTATAAGATTTGGAGTATGGGACAGAAATAATACAGGAGTGACACAACTTCCCTTAGAAAACTTTAACATAAAACAGTTTGTGAAGAGAGGGATTCTCCTTCCACTAACATGGAGAGAAGCAGACCTCTTTCATCATCCTGTGATTAATGCAATCAGAAATTACCATTGAATATCATGCAGGGATATGTAGAAACAACAAAAGGCATTGGCTCAGTTCCCCTCTTTTGTGCAGAATGTACAACTTCTGTTGTCTTTTTTCCTTTTTGTTATGGTATTGCCAATCCTGAATGAAAGAGCTTACAGAAATATAAAAAGATTTGGATGGAAATACAATACCTGCAGTTTTGCAATTTGTCATTTCTAAAAACCCAAAACACCATGCTTAGCCTTTTTAAATTGAAATCTTCAGTTATGCCCCAACCACAAAAACATGCCTATGCTATCATGTGGATCCTAGAAATTACAGTTTGTTTCTATGATCTTAACTGTATAAAATCTCCAAACAGTTATTTTGGACAAAATGTATTTCTATGTTGTTATTAAACCTTTTAAGATCACTTTCTATGAATTCTATTATTTCAAACAAACAGGTTGGTATTTCAGAGGGGGTTAAAAAGTAGGTATTTAAAGAACTTTGTAGTACCTGATTTGCTTTGTTTTGAAGAATGCATTAGTAGACAACAGTGTTAATGCAAGTGTCTAAGTAAGTGCCTGTGGCTGGTTCTGTCCTGTCCATATAGATATTTCCTAAGCTGCTCTAGTGGTGAATCCTCAGTGCTATGAAATATATCAAGCGTCACTGTCTCTGGATTCAGCTTGGATGCATTGGGGTTTGTCATGCATCTGCCAGCTAAGATTAGAGACCTCTGTTATTAGGCAATATTTTCATGGCATATGTTATACTTCCTTGTTACTTACTATTATTCCTTACACAGCATTGAGTTCCTGCTGTAGTCTGGGCCATCAGAGGGATATGTGTTAATGTGTCTCCTTATATATACACACCATACACTGATTTAACAAAACAGTAGTAACTTTTTGCAACATCTTCATTTAAAATTACATGTGCTTCAAATCACGGCAGTATATAAGAAGATTGGAAATAAGCCTTAGGAAAGTATTTTAACATGATGCTCGGGTACCTACTTAGCATTATACGATAGTGGCTTGAGAAAAAAAAAAAGTATTCTTTGAGAAAGAATTTAAGAATTTATTCATGCAATCATGTTTTTCTACTTCAGGATTCCAGGTAAAAAAATAATGGAAATGAAAATTAGTATCATTCTAACTCTAGATTAGTGTGGCATAGAACCAAAAGTAGAACATTATCGCAATAGAGAAGACACCCAGTGTCTCTTCCAACAAAAATTACCTCTGCTAATTTTTATGGCATGAACTTTTTTTCTTATGAAATTTGTGTCTACTCATCACATTTTTCCCTGAAGGAACATATTGACTTGATGATAGCGGTTCAGTTTAAAGAGAGATTTCACTGCAGTAAGCAAACAAAATCTGCATTTGATAGGCGTAATGTAAGAAAGTAGGGAAGATTTCTTTTTCTTGGTCTTGGCAATGATCTATTTAGAGGAAAAATGTATACATGTTTCTTTGACCAGGGTGCTTGTATTATTATTGCTTACTCAAGCAAGTGCTTGAATAAACATGAATATCAATGAACACAAGTAGGATAAATATCAAGCTATGCTTTTTCCTACAGAGTAATATCAATTAATTTCTTAACCTGCATTCTTTTTTCACAGTTTAACTGTAAGCAGCTATCCATATTTCACCATAATAATTCTTTAATTTGTATAACCACAAACCAACCTTGATGCATTTAATCAGGCTAGAGTATTCCATAATGCTTTCTTATCAATCTCTTCTTCAAACAACAGGTCTGAATTTTGCTTCTGTATTGTAAATAAATTCAGCTCAATGTTACATTTAAGCAGTATAAAATTCCATATCTAAATAAAGAGCATGCAGCAATACATGGCAGAAAAGACTTTGGAATAGCAATGTAGCCCTTCATGTACCACTTTAGTAAAGATTAATACAATTTATCTTTAAAGGTTTTCAACATACTGCCTTCTGTTTGAGATTGATTCCTGCCAAAAAGAAATCACTATCTGTTTTGTACTTTGGTGTATAGAAAACCACAGAGGCAGGATTCCACCTATCTGAGCAATTCCCATCTCATTAAAAAGTGACTACTGGAAACTCTGGTTTCCTGATTACCAGTGAAATTATTCAGATCACAGAATGTGTTCTGGGTCAATCTCTTTTCTTGGGATGAAAAGAAGTGACAGAGGTTTGTACAAAACTATGGTGCCTTTTTTTGTGACTATTATTTCTAATTCCAGCTGAATTATGGATCCAAGTCTAGAAACACAGTATTCACATGTATAAATGAAATTAAGGAAGAAGATTTATGAAACTGGTTGAGTCACATAGGAGTATAAAATATTTAACTTCCAGTATCAGAAAGCTCATCAGATAGACATGCATTCTGTTGGTATTTGATTCCACAAGTTTGAGTTGTGAGTAATTATATCCGATTTCTGGGGACAATCATATATTTACACAATATGAACTGTGTTGATAAAGAAGTGAAAATAATAAATTCAAATGCAAACAGGAGGCAGTTGTTCAGAAATTTTGGTAGTTCTGACTCAGCTGGTTTTGGCTGAAACTTTTCTGGCCTTGTTCTTTTAGCAATGAAAGAATTCCCCATCAAAAATTCTGGGCATCCAAAAAGTGCAAAGATGTCAGATTTGGTGGTGTTGGTCTTGCATTCAGTTTTCAGCTGTGTTTGAGACAGATATAAATGTAAGGGTAGTCCCATGGTAGTACAGCACACTAATGACCTATTCAGTCAGTCACGAATGGTATGAGATTGCTGTATGGTAAAGTAAGCACGACAGATTAATTAGATCAGATCCTCAAATACATTTTAAGAAATGCCTCTGTCTTCCTCATTAAGCAATGCCAGGAGAAGCTATTTCAGATGGTAGTTTGGTTAACACATAGTTTCTCAATGTAGTAGCTGTTCTGTCTTTCCTGTCATGAGGTTATATGGATTTCATTTTGTCACTCTATTGAAGACTGAGAGCCATAGGGATGTTCTGTCTGTTTTCACGGAGGAAGAACAAGGTCTTTACAGGAAAAGGGAGCCTTGTATTTGTGCCTTAAAAGAAAAAATCTAAATAAATTGCAGAATAGAAAATTTTAGATAAATTCCTCTTACCCTTTGACACTTAGTCTACTTTTCCCTCATCTTCCAAGACAGATTTAATCAATAGTCCTCTTTGCCATGTACTGGTAAATGTCTGCATAATTTATAAGCCACAGGCATCCAGGACAGAGTGAAGGAACAAGCAGTACCTGGTTAAGACAGAAAATAGCAAGTGTTTATGAAAGGAACGATGAAGGTTTTCATGCGGCATAGTTTATCCAACTGTGAAAATATTAGTTGGGATATTACTGAGCGGGTGCTCAGAGGTCTTTTGGCTGCTGACCAGGATAAATGGTCCAAGCAGAGGAGTTGACTGCAGATTAGTTACATATAGAGAAGACACAAAGAAACAAGAGAAACTTGACTCAAGAGAGAGCAGCATGTGGGTTGAGAGATTAATCCAGCATTTCCTGAGTTATTTTTCCCTGTGCCCTGCCCCTCAGTGAACTCTACTCTTCTTCCCACCTTCTCAACTAATCCCACCTTGCACTGTCCTATGGGTTTACACCATCTTCAATTGCAAATATTATCACATCCCTTTCTTCAGGATGCTCTGAGAGACAGTAGTATAATTGCTAAGAAAAAAAAAAATTATCACAATACAAAGAGGCCAGCAGGTTCAACTGTATCAGCACATCTTTTCACAGAAAATATTATCCTAAAATCACAGACAAGAAAACCAAATATGGCTTTTCTCCCTCATATGACATCTCCCTCAATCACACTTCCACAACTTTTTACACACTCTGAATGTAATTCTCACGTTTGATTCAATTCTGTGTAAGTTTGCATCTCAGATGATCTTTCTGCACTCATCAGTACTTCAGACTTTCCCCTGAATGCCCCTCTGAGACCTTGTCAGTAATCCCATTGCCATTCTGCACTGTGCTCAAAGAACAACTCAAACGAGAATTATTTCAGACAAAGTGAGAATGAGTTTGTTTAGCTATCCTGACAAGCTGGAAAGATCCCTATGTTGTAGGATATGTGTTTGTATATTAGCTTTTCACCCTGTTTGGGTCTAGCTGAACAAAGCCAGTATTTTGCCACAATCTAGTAAACAATTGAATATTTTAAAATACACTATCAAAATTATATCCTAAAACCAAAAGAAAGCTGACATATCCTGAAATCCATATGGAATTGGATGCTCGTTTGATCTTGATTTTGTAAGCAAACTGCCAAGATACAACAAAGTGAAACATGGGGTACCTTTAGGTTATTTTCATTGTCATTTATTAGAACATTCCTTTATTGTTGATAATTTCAAAAGCAAGCTGAGATCAACTATTACTGCTTCCAACCCATCCAGCTTCTCTAAAATATTAGGTACAGCATCCTTAACTGCTGAAGTCATATTACACAGAAACCACTGAATCATGGAATCATAGAATGGTTTGGGTTGGAAGTGACCTCAAAGATCATCTAGTTCCAACCCTTCTGCCATGGGCAGGGGCACCCTCCACTAGACCAGGTTGCCCAAAGCCTCATCCAACATAGAATCATAGAATGGTTTGGGTTGGAAGGGACCTCAAAGATCAATATAAACTGAAACATAAACCGACCACAAAACCAGTTGAAGTTCTGCTCTGCTCAGTGCTTTTCGTATCACAGAAATACACAACAGCAAGAGATCTTCCTTGCAGAACTCGCTCCTTAGTGCAATGAAGCATTATCAGCTACCCATAGAGTGAGGTTCTGTCTGGCCTTATCCCCAAATGTGAAAGATTGCATAGCCTCAAAGGGTAGCCTGGTGTAGCATTTATTTCCCCTTAAGGTATTCTTAATAGTTTCCCTAATTGGGATTTCCTACTTAGTTTTCCTGACATATAACCTAAATATCCCTGTTGTAAATTAAAGAGTGGTGTTCTTATGATTTTATAGTCAAAGGACAGAGAACCAGCTCTCTACTAAACTTTTATACGTTGGAAGGTCTCACACTGTAACATATTTGATGACCTTTTTCACAAATCTTTAATAAACACATTTAATGATCACATTTTCAATTGTGCCAACTGCAATATGTTTTTCATCAGCAGCTTCTAATGTTCTCCTATGGAAAGTCTGATTTATGGTTTTGGTACACAGATGAACTATTTTTGCTAATATTTGCATGTATATTAACAATGCACTGCTATCACCATCTGTATGACATACTGTCTCCTTGCTATCCCATCTTTTAAATATTTCTATAAAGTAATTAGCAAGGTGTTTGGCAACTGCTCCCTTCACCTCTGCTTATGTACCTATGTCACACACATTTCCATCTGTTACACTCCAGCGTATGCACCATCTTCAGCTCTGTAAAATAAACCTATCCTGTTCAAATCTACTGCATCTATTTCTTTATGCTCTTCAATTCTCAAAATAGTATGACTGCAAGGCACTTTGACTCTATCAAGGATGTTTCTATCATTCATTCTTGCTTTATTTGAATATTATTTTCATTTGTAGAAAACAGTAAAGAACTTTGTCATTTTATTAGCATCAGCACTGAGTAGTGCTGCTTAGTACCTTTTTTAATGTAGTTCTGTATTTCACAGTTCATAATACTTACAACATGTTTTTGTAGATGGTTGTCTTGCTATATGCATGCTGTGCTTCACACAACCATTTTAATGCATTGTTTTTATTACAAACAAATCTATTCTCTGCTTAGCATTAATTACTTCTTTTTATGATCAGTTCATATTTCTTAAGTAGATGGTCTTTCCAATCTTCAATATCAAAATACTATTTTAAGATGCCTTTTAAAATTCACATTCCTGTGTTGTTGCAGTAACAATGAGAGAACACAAATGGAATTGTAATTTCCTGTCAGAAGGACAAGTACAAAGGAAAGGATTTCAGTAAGACTGTCACTATTAAAATTCTACTTTCATTCCCTTATTAGCCCATCCACTAACTCTTCAAATACAAATATTTGTCTTATTCTGCAGTTCTATACTTTTGCGGTTAATTTTCTCCCCTGTGGACCATTTTTAGTAGAGATATCTTTCTCACATTATAATTTTGGGTGGCTTTCCCAAGTGACAGAACAATTGCAACTCCCTATTCTTATTTCTTTGCCAGGTTTCTGTTTAGATAGAATACTTTGATTGCTCTATTCTTTCCCAACACAAGATTCTTCCCTTTCTAAAGATATTATAATAAAAATATGACTTAGTAGAAGACTGGTATAAGATAATCTTTACACTAAGTTAATTTCATAATGTGTGCCAAAGCTATACAATGTTATAATTCCAGACTGGATAAAGGCTGTATATCTTAATGACAACTGCAACCAAGTTTTAGGTATAACTATGTCAAATCCCAAACTTTGTGAGTCTTTTTATTTATTCATTTGAAGACTTGTTTTTTGGTGGGGGTTTTTTGTTGGGTTTTTGGTTTGGTTTAGGTTGGTTTGTTCGGTTCGTTGAGTTTTTTTAACAGAACTGCACATCAATTTGGCATTATTTGGAAGGCTCATTTGAGAGGCCCACAGACCCATGAATTACTTCAAGCTTATTTTTGGGCATTAAATCTCTCTTGCCAAATGCATGGAGTTGTATTTCTACTTATTAAGCATTTTAGACATTAAATTATTGGTTACTAAATCTTAAACTCAAAAAGGATGTGGTCCTTAACATTTAGCTAAGGTTAGTCAGTGAAAATTGTAGATTTGAAAGGTGTAGTTCTAAATTTATTCTAAGTTGAATCCACTAAACCACAAACAAATGGTTTTCTCGTCTCCTGCTTCTAGAAAATCAAACAGAAACTTGCAATTACTAGAACTGCGCACCATCTGCTACAACATATATCTGCATACCACCTTCAGCGGGAGTCAGAGGAGCTAGAGGAATAGGTATGTCTAAAGTAGGATTAGCATTCTTGAGCCTTAACTTATTTCAAAATAACTCTTGTTAAAGATATTGTTCACTGTGGTATAATGAGGAATTGAGAAGCATTCATGATGTGCTCCTACTGCCAAAAACCATGGCATATAGCAATAACAGGGAATCTTTCCATTAATTTGTTTGATTTGGAGCAGGTCTTTGGAAAAAAAAAATCATTTCCCATTTCCCCACAGATTTTGATTTTTTTATATGGTTGTAACAGTTTGTTTCACTCTATCTGATTAAATGTCCATGGAAAGCTATTTAAACAGGTTCATCAGTAACATAAATCAAACCGTATAAAATTTAGAACAAGCACTGGCATCTGTTAGCAGCTATTTTCTTAGTTTGGAAAGTTCAGAAAAATGAGAGCAGCATAGCAACCAGTTCTGTGAGAGAGTATTGAATGTTTATTCGAGTAAGTCAGAGGAAGCATTCTTAATGGCACAAAAAGGCAGCAAAATATTCCGTCATCCCTTGAAAAGCAGTTGTACGCTTGTTTTCTGTTGGACACTACTGAAAACCTTTCTTTCTATCTACTGCATAATCAACTTCCAGTATGAAAACGAGAAAGACCAGCTTTTCTCTCTGCAAGGCATATTTTTAATCACAAAAATATTTTTACCCAGAAGTAAAATGTTTCAGCACCTTTTTGCAGACCCTTTAGAAAAAGTACAAGAATTTTATTACATCACAAGAAAAACTGTAGGTGCAAATATTTTTTAAATAAATACAAAATCCTGACATTGTCAAAGTAATTAAACAGCCAATAAAGGCCCAAACTCAAAATGCACCTTACTTTGGTTATTTAGTCTTGTTACATTTTTCTTCTCCTTCAGTTAATCTGTACTACACCTAATGGATAATTACCTCAGTCTGACATACCATTTGGGTAGGTATTTATATTCAGATTTACCTAGTGAAATCAAAATAAAACCTGAGAAAAAGAACAGATGTGAAAGAAATATTAATGAAAACTCTTTTTTCAGAATACACAACTATTAACATTCATGGAAGGATTAGTAGGCTGTGTTTCTATCACCATATGCTGGATTTTCTTAAGTAATTGCTATGTTGAGTGTGCAAATTTATTTCCTAAAGTATTTCTTTTATTTTAATAAACTCCTTTATTGTCAGTTAGTTTATGAGCATATCCCATACAGATTCCATCATAAGGATTGATGCAATTTGCATTTTCTTTTTAACTGAATTTTTGAGATCTTGCATATTAGCAAAAATATTCAGAAATTGGAGACAAGGAATCTTAATTCCCTTAGAAATTCCAGCATTTTGACACCTGAATTGCTCCATATTGATGTAAGTGACAGAAGAAAATAGTTTCAAAATGAGAATTCTGAAAAAAATCAACTTTGAAATGTTAGGTTTTTTCATGTTATTTTTGTGATACACCCCTAGAACTGAATGGGGTTTTTTTCAGCTTGCAAGAGACGTGCACCATTTTATCTACAGATAAAATGATTTTAGCTCCAGATCTTGCAAATCTTATATAAATTATATAGGAACTATAGGCCACTGGGGAGTCCTGTTTAAGATGATAAAGACTCAAAGCAGTGTACTGAGAGAGGAACACAGTTACATAGTTTATTAGAGTATTTTGAAATAACAGTTCAATTCAGATAAGAAATAAACAAGTTCTGATCTAGGTCAAGCAGCTTTTAGAGTTGCATTCCTTTTGAGTATCCTCATCTAAAAAAAAACCCTTAAAAAAATGAACACCCATTAAAAGTCTGGTTTGCAGAACTGCATTGTTGATTAAGAATATATTGTCACATGTAATTTCCAACCATTTCTAGCTTAAACATTGTATAAAATGCTGCCTCTGCCAATTAGACATGCATCAGTCCTTCAGCACAAAGCCATTTTACCATGTGATGTTCTAATGCAAAAGAAACAATGTTCATGAAGAGAGCACTGGGTTTGCCAGAGTGAATATTTAGTTATTGTTTAGGTTGTCATTTGTGGGTTTATGAAAGAACAAATGTTAAAAAAGAGAGAAAGGCGTTCTCTTGCAAGTAGAGAGGGATACAGATGATTACAATACAAAGTACAACATAAACATATATTTACTACACAAAACCAGCCACAGAAATATATAACAGAAATATATACATCCATTTTGAGAGTTACAGCTATTTATTTCACCTATTTGAAGTGAAGGCCAACAGCTTTCCCCACCCCCTTAAAGCCCCGCCTAAGGAAAAACAACAAAATAAACCCAAACAACAAAATCAAAGTAGACAGACAGATGCTTTTGCTATATATGGATGTCAGTTCCCCAGCTACTCAACTTGAGGCTTTTGGGTTATAGAATGACCTAAATGAGCTTAAAATGTTCATGAGATGCAGGTAACTGCTTTCTAACTTATTTCAACTATTGCATTACAAGAGTTTTGAAAATTGCCAAGCTGCAGTGAAAGACACTACCACCCTACCTTCTTTTAAAATGTCACCTGCAAAGCAAAAAAAAAAAAAA